>JANIHZ010000006.1:26295200-26312430 GCA_027478365.1 Erythroxylum rufum | reverse complement strand
TTATCCAATTGTAAACTTAAAC
Source organism: Erythroxylum rufum (assembly GCA_027478365.1). Lineage (NCBI taxonomy): Eukaryota > Viridiplantae > Streptophyta > Magnoliopsida > Malpighiales > Erythroxylaceae > Erythroxylum > Erythroxylum rufum. The sequence goes on along the minus strand of JANIHZ010000006.1, from coordinate 26,312,408 downwards.
CTTTAAACTTCGAAATATAGAATTTTTTTAAAAAGTTCGCCAAACACAACACAAAATAAGATAACAAAACTCGTTAGTCATATTTCATCAAAAAGATTAAAAAAAATATCACTAATCATAATATTCATTCAAGTTGAATCATCAAAATCAACGCATTTTAAATAGATCGTCCAGTTCTTTCTTTTACCGGTTCAACAGTTTTTACCGGTCCGATCGCAAAATGAACAGGTCAATCATTCACAAAAAATACGGGCTAAATTGAAACGTTTCATACTCCGGTTCACCGGTTCTCCGGTCCGACCGACCGGTTCGGTCCGGTTTAATAAGTAATGATTTTACAATTTGTTCAGACCTTCCATTATTAATTTCTTTAATATTTACTATAATTTTTTTAAAACATACTCAAAAATAAAAATTAGTTCTAAAGACGAAACTGGTCCTTCAATTGTTCGTTCTGTTTTATTGTTTTTAATATAACTGAGATCTGATTATTTTCAGAATCCAAAGTGGACGATGTCGTCGAATCGAGCCGATTCAAAAGTTGAGAGAAGTTCTAATAATCACGAGCAATATGAAACGCATGCCATAGGAACCTCATTCACTAGCATATTGTAACGGTCGGTGGCTTGTGATGTGAAAGGGATTAAAACGGATCATTTATTTTTATCTTTGCTTGGTGGAAACTTATATTTTAAATATTTGGGTGCTTAATTAGAGAGAGCTTTCCCTCGATTCAAGGTGCTTAACTGTTAGCACAGTTAAGAGTACCATAATCCCTAACTGCAAGAACTATCATATGGTACAACGTTAGTTCTTAGAGAGGAAAATGCAAGTCCATCTATGTGAATTAACACGAAAGCTGGATTAAGACAAGAAAATGCAACTCCTGACCCTACTTACCACATATAGAGAGCTTAAAATCGATCTCGTAATCTATAACCGAAATACCATACCACACTATTAGGAACATTATGTAGACATACATCTTTAACGTGTATAATGATTGCCGTCAATACAGCTCTCTTAACCGAAATACCATACCACACTATTAGGAACATAATGATTGCCGTCAATACAGCTCTCTTAACCGCGTAAAAAATGCTCCATCCCCCAAAAGAACAAAAACATGAGAAACCAGAATACCAAACATCTGGAATATCTTGCACTTGGAAAGAAAAATAATTTCACTGCATGTTACAAACAGTGCACATGCATATAATGAGAAAACGTAAAGACAAAACTTGAAATTGCAAATACTCACTTATACACCGATCATGATCGACGTCTTTGCCGTGAGAAACCTGGGGATCCCATGGTTTGTGAGCTATTGTAGTTTCTGCTGCGAGATTCCATTGATCCTTTGAAAGCATAAGTAGCTTTGGCTGGTTCTGGCACCAAGTCCAGGGGCATTGATTCAGCAAAGCACGCTGTGTTTATCCGTGTCCTCTCAAGCTCATTTGGTAGCAATTCACAGCTACATTGCTGCGCAAGAGCCTGAAAAACACCCACAACAGTATAACATGGACTTCAATATCACAGAACATTGATTATGGGTGTCTCATGAACGGCTAATTTACTAATTTCAACGAGGGAATTAACTATTATCATTTGTATCAAATAATGTGATGCCATTTTTATTTTTTAACTTGAGATCTCTATTTGTTTTATAGCCATTTTAGCACCATTGCTTTTAGTTTCTAGACTTTTTCAGAATCATGTTGCTTATAGTCACATGAGGCCATCATCAATTAGATATCAATCACTTAGTCAACTTGATTGTTTTCCCAGAATAAAAAATCTCTAAACACACAATAATCATATCATAAGGGACATGATTCTTACAATCAGGTCATCTGGAGATACAGTCAACCCTAGCTGCCTGTCATCAGGAAGTGCATCTTCACTCCCACGGGTTGATCTGCGCTGATGCCCTGGATTTTCAATTACTTCAGCCACATTCTCAGTGGCTTTCTCCAACAGTATTCCTTTTAAAGATTTTAGAGTCTCCCTTGCATCGGGTGTGAAGTAGGGATTAAATACGGCCTCAAAATATTCAAGCTGCAAAATATATGTTACTATGGGGATTCAATCCTTTCACAAAATTACACAGTACCTTCTATCATTATAAACTATTACATGAGCAAATAAGTGAACACAATCAGCATGCATTCGCAGAAAACTAGACAATGTCGATGTCTGTACGACATGGAAATGAAATAAATTGATCATCTCTACCAGGGGTGCTTGGAAAGAATAATGCAACATGAAATAGCAGTTTAATTGAAAGAGGAAAGCTATGACTGGAAAAAAAGAGAGCATCATCTGCAGTACCTCCAACATGAGCTGACAAAAACCATTTGCATCAAGTGATTGGAGATCTTTGCTTTTGTTTTCATGGACAAGGCTCAGAAAAGTATCGACTAGACCTTCAATAAGAATGCCAAGTGTCTTGTCTAACAGTGGCTTAGCACCGGTAAAGACCTGTGAGAGGTAAACTATAATATCTATAATTTGGAGGTTAACATGATGGAATGTAGAAGCATTATTGTGCAGTGCACATGGCCTGCATAAGTCTGGCATTGATGTCAATAACAGATATAAACTATAAAGTATGAAGAAAATGTAGTTTACATTAAAAATCCATAAGGAAAATATCAACATGTCTATACACCATAAAAATTAGAAATTAAGTACCTCCGAATGTACAGCTACTAGAGTATGCAACAATTCAACGGCTACATCACGCATACCCTGCAAGAGAGGAGCATTGGTTAAACTTATCCACCTCAAAACTGCATCGGGGACCAGTGGTACTGACAAAAAGAAATAGAAGTAAAAGAAGTAAAAAAAACCAGCTATGCACAATTAGATTCTCACTTTAACAGCAGGCGCTTCTCCCCATTGAACACCAGCATTCACCAAATAATTCACAGCTGCTGTTCTGATAACATTTGCCTGATGAAAGAAAATACATTCTCATAGACACTAACAGGAGATTTTAATGGGTTTTAATATAAGTGGATTCACGCAAGCACAACTTTGAGTAAGAACTTCACATTATGTTGAAAAAAACCTCGAGTCCCATGCCACCACTACCATCATCCTAGGAAGTAGGCGAATGAACACGACACAAATAATATTCATACAAAAATTTCACAAGAGTTACCTCCCATTCCCTTTCATTTCTTTTCCTGGCATGATCAATTACATTATTTTAGAGGTTACGACATTACCAACCCATAACTCGGAAATCAAGAAATGGACAAGGGAAACACCAGGAAAACTATTTCCCTTGCAGACAGACCAATATTGCACTTGCTATTGGAATGTGATATCCATAAAGCTTCTCATCAAATATGAACCATAATAAAATATATGCTTTACCTTGGCGAAAGTATATTGTTCGAGGACTTTCTCTTCAAGCCCAGAGAAAGAGGTCACTAAATCTTTTATGTCACTGTCTTCATCATCTTTGTCCCTGCAGTAGAAAAGGCATGTGAATAATTTGTAATAGCAGTGAGAATAATATAAAGCCATTTTGAAGAAGGGGAAAAACAGCGAGCAAGCAAAGATGATTAGCATGGACAATAGCATTCTACTAGAGGAACCATGACTGACTTCATCAGTCTATGCAATTTAAATATAATAATTCCCCCCACTCATGGTTACATGAACCAAACAAGAACAAATTAAAATATATAAGACTGAAAGGATCCAGGTTGGTATAACTAACATAGCACAAAACATGTCCACAAACCAACTCAACAAATTGGGCTGCACTCCCAGGACTGGTCTAGACGTAACAAAATACATCAAAGGCTAGGGACCGTAGCTTGACCAGCTATTGCATTGCAACACAACGATACACTTCCAATGAATGATTCATGCAATGTTTGTGCTTTATGAAAAGAAGGGAAACTTAATTACTGACCTAGACTGTGGCCAAATACTTTTATACTTCTTGTACAGCTCACGAGAAAGGTATTCCTTACAATACCCTATGTTACTTAATACCATCAGCAATTGTTGATGTGGATCAACACCTCTTCCTGAGATGTTAGATGATAATTTTTCATTGGATTCATTAGAAAAGCCATTCTGCAAATGGAGATTATCTCCTGATTTCTTATGGACAAGTTCAGTCCCAATATGCTCCAGGTGACCTAGTCAACAGATATAAAACGGAAATGTGACAAATAAATTAATTTCAAGTGGTAACTAACATCAAATTGAAAATGGCATCTCCATACCAGCAAAATCTAGGAAAGAATTTAAAAAGGCAACTCTAACAGATTCTTGAATTTCTTGAAGTTGCAGAAATATATCTTCTGACTTCCTAGCTTCACTCCTTAATGTTTGAATCATCCTGGAATGGAACATATTATGAGACAGTTAAATATGTAAACTTGTTTATCCAAAAGTAATACTTCTCAATTTGATGGCAACAAGAGGAAAGTTTAGTCCTGTTTTTACTTGGTATTTATTTATTTTCAACCCTAGGGGATAGTATTCGAAAAGCATAAGAGGGATAGAATGCAACAAATGAAACCTCAAAATCTGCCTCATCAAATATGACATTACAATCACTATATAAAAGCTGGAGAGATGAGGTGGTCCAGATTTGAACTATGCTTGGACTGTAGCACTGAATGATCCTATTTTCCAACATGAAATGACTTGAATAATATAGTTAACAAACTTTCCTGTGAAATTTATTGTTCAGTTATGGCACATAGCTTTTGACCAGGTTTAGTATTTTCAAAAAGTTTGATTAACATTTATTATTGGTCAATGATGCAATTAGCACTATATTATAATTTTTTCACCCCCATTTCAAAGGTCCTAACATCCCTTGTACGAGTGGATTCAGCCTCGTATCTTTTGACATGCAGGTTATACAAACCGAAAAAATGGCTGGAACTAATCGTGCTTAGACTTGATAGGATTTGAAGCAGTAGCACCATACGACTGGTGATAATCAACTTAAGTAATAGCACACTAAGTTGCTCAACATAAGGTGAGAAGTCAGAATGTAGTCATGAGTTCTAATATTGAAGAACTGCATAACTTCCAAACTAGGAATCTAAACTCACATAAAGTCATAACTTCGAATGATCAAGCCTTTAGTAATAACACTAAGTATTAGATGATCAAGCCATTAGTATTAACACTAAGTACAGCCTTGTTGCATCAGATATTAACCCCATTAGCCACTTAAAATAATCACATAATGCTCCAAGATCATTAAGCTCCAGCAACTTACAGACTGATCTGGTCCATTGCTAAGGATATTAAGGAGCGGAAAGCAAGAGGTAAGTAAGAGATTGCATATGGAGATTTATTTCTTTCAAGAACAGACACTGGGACCAATGTTTCTTCTTTTGATATCTCTTCAGTCATTGCCCGCATCCACGAGCAAAGTCTAAAGATATATAACTTTGAGAGCTCTGCCTGAAGAGTTCTGAGTGCCATTACTGTCACAAAGAAGTGAAAAACAATGAGAATTTGACAACTTGAACACAGCTACTTCAGTAAGAGTTTACACACCAGCACTAGGTGGAGCCGATTCTTTAGCTTCAAAAGCTTGGCAGGCTTTGGCCACATCGTCAATAGCATCACTCATATAAGGCTTGAGAATATTTGATTCTTCTAGATCGTGAAAAGTGCTCTGGACCTGCATCAACAGTAAAAGTCTCTGGCTGAGTACTGCTAACTATTTGTACATATCAAGTATAGAAAGCTACAGATGGGAGACAATAAAATCACAAACCACAAGGTAGGAAAAAACATGCTGTCCACCAGATAGAAAACTACGATGATACCACCAAATGAAGATTTACATATGTCATGAAACTAATATTATCAGTTTGTTCCTCAAATTGCAGATAATTTTGGGAATGAAATATGGTGTCAAAGTCATGCTTGAAGAATTATTGGCCTCTAATCTATCTTTCACACTCATTCAACAAATAGCTGGTTGAACTTGACAGAATTATTTTTGAATCTAGTACGCATTTAAAATACAACTGAAGAGATTGAAAGTACAGGCTTCAGAAAAATTGACAGGAAATGGATAAAACGGACAACCATGAGAAATTGAAAAAATCTCATGTGTCCAAGAAAAAGGAAGTTGTAGATACATGAACATCTTAATAAGATAAAACAACAATGGGAATACTTGCCCCGTGATGCAAGTGGGCACAACCCCTTCTGGAACACACGAGGGAATAAAGAAAGAGTTACGTTTTCCAGCTCATACATATAATAAACCCAGAGTATTAAACATTTATACAACCAGTGGATAGAATTTACACTTTGTCTCCTTACCATGCATCAAGTAATTATTGACTATATTAGACTCCTACATACCCGAATAGGCTTAAGCAAATAAAGCTTATTGGATACACTCCCTAAGTAAACAACCATTTGAGAACGTTCTCTCTCAAGCAATCAAAACTCATAGAACATGTATCCCATAACATGACGATGATGAGATAAATCCAAAGAAACCAAGAATTTATATAAACTATAGATACTTTAAAATTTAAAGAATTGAATTCAAAATTACTGAGTAAATTGTTAAAATAGATACCGCCACTCTAAAGAAGGTTCCATTTATCGTCTACCTCTGCAAGCGCATATCTGTTGTTCATAGAATCTTAAAATATTAACTAAATTCGATGCAGATAGTATCACGAATGCAACTCACCTTGACTTCATATGCAGAAATAGTGTTGCAGATCATCACTGCAACTTCATCAACAGAATGTGTTGAGTACCTCCCATCACCAACTTTTTCCTCGGTCTTATTTGCAGAATTGTTGAGATTGGATTCAGTAGTAACATGGGAAGACTGAAACCATAAGATCCATCATCAAAATGGGTAGCAAACATTATACAATTTAGAACAATAAATAGTTACATGGACCATTTCCATGCAGAATAATAGGAAGAGACAACAAGATAGTAAGGGTTGGCTCAAAACTTGGAGAAGAGGTCAGGTTAAAATGTGTCCTGTCAATCTTCTTCATTCTACAATCAAGTAACGAGGCATAGAGGGGGAGATCTAGGGAAACAAATGAAATTAAATTTATACAGCTCAAGCTTTTACGTCTCCCAACCTACTTTAAATGCCAATCATTAACAATACGTACTAACAGAATAAAGTATCCATATGCAAGTTAAGAACTAAGATGAAGGCAACATAAGAGTACCTTGGCAAATTTACCACTGAAAACAGAAACCACTACTTTCCAAAAGGCCGGAATGTGATGAATAAGTACAGCACTTAGCCTCCAAATGTATCTTCCTAGAAGAACATCAACTTCTTCACCCACCATCTCTATTAACTGTGAATCTAGGGGGAGAGTTTCAACTTCCATAGAGAGGGGTTTGTCATTATCCGACTGAACAGTGAACGTAAGTTAAAACCATTTTTCAGTATGACTCTGTTCATACAGTACCTACATATGCAAAGTACTTGTTCATTAAAAAAAAAACTGTGCTTACAGTCTTGACTTACTCTTTGTTGAATTTGCCTCCACGTTGCATCAGAAAGCGCTCTTTCATGCATCTCATTATGCAAAGTTTCCATCCTAGATTCATGATCTAACGTGCATTTTTCGAGTAAACCTCGAATTCTGTGATTCTGCCAAAGGATAAACTTTGAGAACCAACATGTTAACCTACTTGCACACTATATTGATAAAACTTTTGTTTTTCAAAAATTAAGGATTTCATTGATTAAATAAATTTACATCTAGGGTACAAAAGGTCGAGGATAATCCAAAAGGTCTAGATTACAAAGAGTTATAGTTCCTAGTAATCATCTATATCTTGATATCTAAGGGGTACTTATGAGACAACATACACCAGTATTGCTCCAAACTCCATCTTCTCTTCATACTCGTTGACAGATTTGCTGCTATTCCTCTTGCTAACATGGCCAATTTGCAATGGAGGAAAATGTCCTGAAAAACCATTTCAATGCTTCGGTTTTGTTGTCTAAAAATTTTGCAATATTGCTTCTTTCAGATGTAGTACACCAAAGCTGCCCACCTTAACTTAATTGCTTTGATATTAGCTACATTATGCACTCTAAGGTTCCCCAACCAAGTAATAGTTTCACTCCAAGAGTCCATTGGTCTGTCCATGTTGAGAATAATCTACATTCGATTCCAAACTTGCCTGGTATATCTGCATCTAATCATAAGATGCTCCAGATATTCCATTTTTGAATTACATAAGTTAAAATGTAATATGTTAGTGGAGAACTTGATCCTGTCCCTCGTAAACAACCCTCCAATGATTTCCATCCATAAGATAAACGAATAAGTTGGATGGATGTCACTGTCCCACACTAGCCTTGTCCACTCCAGCCTTGTGTTTTGCAAAAACTGCAAAAGTGTTTTGCATGCTTTTGTGCTGAACTTCCTTGATTTATCTGCTAGCCACTGAATTTCATCTTGTTTTACCTCTTGGCATCTAGGCAATTCTTCAATTATGAGGCCAACACTTCTATTATTATGAAATGGCCCATATCCATTGATTGTTTCTAAATAACACACTCACTTTAGTTTCTGGATTCACCACCAATTTCAAGGGTTGTACCTTTTCCACTTGATATAGGGGACCTTTACAACGCCAATTATCATACCAAAAAGACGTGCTTTCTGTATTCCCAATCCTATGGAATACCTATTGTTGCATCCATTGTCTTGTCGCTAGGATTTCCTTCAAGGTTCCTGACATTTCCTGCATTGGCTTTAAAATCCAAATACTCTTGTTCTTTATGAAAACATGTATCCATTTCACCCATAGATCCTCCCTTTTGTAACACAACCACCATAAATTCCGCTCTCTGCTCACCTTGTGAATCATCAATGCAGAATGATACTCAAACCCCCCCTGTTGCTTGGGTCTGCAGATTTTTCTCCAACTAATCTTAGCTTTGCTTCTACCTTGGTTTGAGCCATTCCACAACAATTCTATAAGTCTCTTATCTATTTCTTTGAGGATACTTTTAGGGATGGACAAATGGTTAAGCCAATAATTAGTAAGGTTGCTTAGTATTGTCTAAATAAGCTACAGACTACCTCCATAACTAAGAACCTATTACTCCATTGGTTGATTCTTCCATGGATTGTCCAACAAAGGTTTGCAACCGACTGCACTGATTCTTCTTTGAGATATTGGTAACCCCAAGTATTTGAAGGGTAGGTTCCACTATTTTAATCCCATCTCAATAGCTTTAGAGGCAACCTCTCTACTTGAGTTACATGGTAAGTAGGAACAACTCTTTAATGCGTTTTACCTTAGGCCTGAGATCTCTTGAAACTCCTTCATTACTAGCAAGGTTAGATCTATTGAGTTTTTCTCAACTCTACAAAACTATAGCAAGTCATCTGCAAAAGCTAGGTGTGTGATCTTCATACCTTTACATCTACTATGGAACTGGAATTCTAGGTGCCTCCTTATATTGCTTGCCAGGAGAGATGACGAAACCTCCATGCAAATTACAAATAGGTAAGGGGATAATGGGTCCCCCTGCCTTAAGACCCCCCCTTGCTCTGATCAGGTTTGTAGGTTGCCCATCCACCAGGATTGCCATAGCAGCAGTGGTTACACAGTCCTCTACCCATTTTCTGAACATGGGAGGATAACCTATTGATTCCAGTGAAATAAATAGGAAGCTCCAGTTGATTGAATCATAGGCCTTTGGAAGATCCATCTTTATAGTGCAGTTCCTCATTATCCTCTACGCATTATACCCCTCTAGCAATTCCTGACAGAGTAGGATATAGGTACCCACTAATCTCCCCTTGATGAATACATTATGTTCTGAGCTGATTAACTTTCCCATGCTTGTGCCAAGTCTATTAACTAGATCTTTGTGATAATTTTGTATAGAAAGTTACAACAGGCTATTAGCCTAAATTGTTCTAGCTTCCTTGCATTGCTTTGTTTAGGAACAAGGCAGATAAACGTTTTATTCCATAAATATCTGATGTTTTTCAAAAAATTTCCCATTGTACGAATCTAGCCCAAGGGCTTTACCAAGGTCCATAGAGAAAGTAACATTTTTTATTTCTTCCCTTGTTATTTCCCTAACCAACTCCACTTTGTCTTCTTCATTAAGCTTTTTAACACCTGCTAGAATCTCCTCGGGTATGGCCCTTGTTGTCATTACAATCCCATACTGCCTAGTAAAGTACTCTAAGACAACCCCTTCTTACTTTCTAGGTCCTCATGGATCTGCCCTACTTCATCTTCTAGCATTCTGATTGAATTCTTGTTTCTCCTGGCTAAGATTGAGCTCATAAAATACTTAGCACATCTCTCACCCTCCTTCATCTAGATCATTCTAGATTTCTGCCTTATTAGTGTATTGGTACTGAGAAGTAGTTGGTTATACTTTTCCACCAGCGTAGCTTCCTCTTTTCTCACTTGCAGATCATCTGGACTATCCAATAATCTTTTCTTACATTTCTTTAGCTCCTCCAAAGCAGCAACTTTAGCTTTTAACTCCGAATGCACTGTTGCTCTGCTGAGTAATTTCAATCTGGTTTTCAAGGCTTTCAATTTCATGCTAAGTTGGTAACCCTTTGAGCCTGGAACCTCCCTCTGCATCTCCATTATAAGTATATTTCTGATTTCTGGATTGTCCATCAAGTGATTGAATATCCTAAATGGGGCCTTCCCCTTCCTGTCATTTGTTAACAATTCCACTATTATTGGACTGTTATTTGATATAGCTGGATCATCAATCATAACACTGCTTGTTGGGTATTTCTCTATCCAATTATCATTAACCATACATATGTCCAACTTCCTCAACAAAAATCATTCCCCCAAAACCTGTCCTCTCCATCATTTCCTGAAGTTTTTGACAGTCTATTTGGTTCCATCTTTTCCCTCCCTTTGATTCTTCTAATTTTAGAGTGCAATTATAGTCTCTGATGATTGTCTATGGATAACTCATTGAATTGCTTGTTCTCTCCATCTCATTCCATGCATGTTGTCTCTGGAATTTGTGGTTTGCTGCATACATCATTGTAATTGCAATCATTGTCTCGGTAGCTTTCATGAAGACATCACAATGTATCAACTAGTCATTTTCAAATTGCTTCACAACATCCACTTTTTGAGGAACTTGACCCTCCATCCTTTGTCTAAGAACCATAAACTCTTCTCCAATTGCTCCCTCTTTATTTTGGTTTCCAATAAACCAACAAAATCTAACTTCTTGTTCTTAATAAACTCCTTAACCGCAAGTTGTTTATTTAGGCTATTTAGGCCTCTAACATTCCATGCTACTTTAATCATTTTTTCCTTTTACCTACTCTCCTCCTATATTTCCTATTAAAACCCAGGGTTATAGCTGTTCTGTCACTGTTGGACCCAAAAGTTTTACCCCTTTCCAACACTGGAGTGCCAATTGCCTCTACCTCCTGTCTGACTCCCTTATCCCCAATTGTCTATGTTACCTTCTCGATCATATTAGTTCTTGCCAAATTCATGGCCAGTTTCCCATTGCCTGACCCTTGGTTATCCCCCTCAGTCTGTGCTGCAAGCCCTGCCATAATACTCTCCACCTGATTCTTTTCCAGCTTCCCATTCCCTACCACTTGAATCTCTTCCTGATTCATGCTCTGGAAATTATGCTCTTCGAGTGGTACCTCTCCTTCTGCTAGGAGACCCTTCTCTGAGCTTGGACTTCCCTCAATCATCAGGGCCTACCCTCTTGCTTCTCTTTTCTTTTCCAAACCTGCTTCTCTTCCTTCATCTTTGGTCACCACATGTATGTTACTCCTATTGACTCCTCTACAAGTTCTCCTTTCTCATCTAACTTCATGATTCTAAGGGTACCTAGAAGCTTCCTTGTTATATATCAACATCAATGCAAACTCTAGCAAACGCAATCTTCTTCATTAAGGCAATATTCTCATCTAAACCTAAAGGTTTTCCAATCTTATTGACAATATAGCTCATACCCTCTGTAGACCAATATTCCAAGGGAACCCTGTGAATATTCACCCATAAAGGAATTGAACGAAGCTTGCTCCTATCCAAGGTAACTCCAGGCCGCCACTTCTTAATAATAATTGGATGCCTCATTATGTGCCAAGGCCTTGCTTCCAGCACCTTGTGTGCATTCTCTTCAGTGTTGAATTTGAATACAATGAGTTCATCTTCGTTTACCATAGTAATCACCAACCCCTTGTTCCTCCATGCAACATCCGCTCACTTGCTAACAACTAGAAAAGCTAACCTCTTCTCCAGAAAGAAACCCACAAAAGATGTACTCCACCTCTTAGCACCTTGTCGTAGGACTTCAATCGGAGCTTGGATCGGTTTGTCCCCATCTGACTGCACATATCTAAGTCTACCTAAGTTCCCAAAATCCCCTACATTTCTCCAGCCCCTGTACAGTCCTTTCTACTTTGCCTCCTAGTAGTGGAAAGTCTGCTATATTGATTACTGGGGTTTCCATATCAACTTGGGGACTGGGTTGGTTAGTTCCAGGAATTTCCATTGCTGTAAAGTTAAGAGGTAAGATGGAACGAGAGGACAGGCCATCAAAGGGATGAGCAGAGTGTGAAGGTTGAAGAAAACTCTCATCGGAAAAGGGGAAAGTGGGTGGTGTCGAAGGGTGTCAGAGGTTGGGTGTTGATGGGAGTCAGTGATTAGGTGTCAATGGTTGTCGATGTGGGTGAAGGTCGAAGGTTGGGTGTCGAAGGGGTGAAGGTCGGAGGTTGGGTGTCGATGGGTGTGAAGGTCAAAGGTTGGGTGTGAATGTCGGGGGGTGGGTGCCGTTGGGTCAAAAGGTCAAAGGATCAACTGATACCTAGGGAATCTATTAGGGAAAACTCGAATAAAGGGAACAGCTACTTGATTTATTAAGAAAAGACATTAAATCTAACATTTGGTAAAGATAATAAAAAGTCTACAGCCAAAAGGCAGGTTAAAGCCTGAGAAGTCAGACTTTACCATTTCTATAAGTCAAAGCTTTCGTTCTGCCTCTTCCTCACCCACATTAGAGTGCCCATAGGTTCCAATTGACCTCCAAGTTCATACTAGCAAGGAGGTTAGTTTTAAGACATTATGATAGTTTCTTAAATCCATTGAAGAAGCTTCATCATGAATTCAGCCAATTTCTTGATTCCATCAAAAGAGGCTTTAACATGAATTCAGTTTCTTGCACTTGATGTGGCCGACAGGACAGGGAATTTTTTCTAATTTATACATCTTATTCTCATTCTCTGGACTCTTAAGCATGTCTTATATCTACTTTTATTCTGTTGTCTTCTTATTGATGATTTTAAGGTGAAAACATGGTTAAAGTAGTCAGATCACAAGTTAATAGCAAGTGGTACACAGATCATGTTCATCTTTACGAGTTAAAGCTTCTATAATAAATAACATTGAAGTGGTGGAGAGTGGGAGGTGAAGGTAAAGGTAAAGGTTGGAATATAGAAATTCTCTGATACTTCAGAAGAGATAGAGCTTGGAATTCAATAGTAATATAGAATTCTACATTTTTTACTTAGTTCGAGTATCTCTCTTAACTTCTATAATAAAAGTTGAAAACTTTCATATCTGTATCATTAAATAACTTCAAGTGATACTGCCAACTGTTGACCAGCAAACATAATATTGTTTGTTGAAACCCTCTGCAATCAGAAAAAGTAACAAGTTTTGCAGGACCTTTGGAAAATATCATGGTTAAGGATACACTGACCTGTATGTTTAAATAATGCCACACTGGATCAGAATCAGGCTCCAGTTCCAACAACAGACGCACTGTATTCTCAAGCTAAGTAAATGATGATGAAATTAATTAAGGGGCACTATATAGCATGATAGCACCTTGATAATAATCAGACATACATCAAGTATGAGACAGTACTATTAAAAAATCATATGTTTTGCTTACTTGTGCATCAACTCACCAAACACGTAGATTAACACACTTCAAAGAGCTCAACTACTATTAAAAACCAAGATAATAACAGGTTTCTTAACTTGCCCCAAATAACTACTCAACAAGCATCTAGTGCAGTTCATAAGTTCAGTGATGAAGCTCAAGATGGCACGAGGTTCAAGAGCCAAAATTATCATTGACCTCTCAAGATGTGTTCAACATTGATGGCAAAGCTTGGATCATAATTCTGGGTAGGTATCTTTTTGTTGTGATGGTTACCTTTTATTGTCAATCATCCCAGTTAACAATTTGGTGAGGTAGCATATCAGGACATTGACTGGGCACCAAAGAATCTTGTACATTGTGAAAATGAAAAGGAAAGAAAGAAAAGATAAGGCTTATCCCTTTCATCAAGGAGAACTACTCCACACGAAAATAAAGAGAGGGGGAGAGGAGTATTTCAGAGCTTTCAGAAGACATTTTTTCATCCGACTGAAATCAACAAAGAAAATCAACATAGGAAAGTTAACCCCAAATTCCTTCTCAAACGGGTTTCTTGTAGGAACCATTCGATTATGTTTAGATTAAAAAGTACGATCATCTAAACAAGAGCATAATGAATAACTTGTGAAGTGATCCCCTGTTTTGTCACCCATATTTTTCCAATATAAGACTGTCTTTCCTCTAAAGAGTAATGTTAAAAGAACAAGAAAACAAGTAGATAAACAAGTACAATGTGAAAATAATACCTTTAGCACAGAAAATGGTATCCACTGCCATAAATATAAAAGAGAAATATAAACATTTGGTTTCTTTATTTTACCAAGAAACTTACAATTGTAAGGTCTATTTGTGGGTCCTCCATTGACTTATAGAGTGTGACTTTGAACTCGTGCATCACTTTGTCAACCTCTTCAAGGACACGTTTTAGTATACCTACCTGAAATTAGCTCAAAATCAGAGGTCTTCTAATAGAATAAAGCAAGTTCAATGCAAAAGAATGAAGTTGATACGATTGGTGAAAATCGATGGAATCAGCGACGTTTAAGATCCAAATATTATGGGGACTACAATTGCAAATAGAGCTTAATCACAATCAGACCCAAATTCAATTAACTCATGTTTCTTCCAATAGACTTTGCCCAATAAACAGCTCACCTTATAATTGCAAATAGTACTTCGACATCAGATCCAATTTGATTGCTAGAGGAACTAAGATTAAATTTGTGAAAACAAAAGACATGAATATCCTAGTAGATAGACAAGCTACTACTTATAGTCTTCTCATTTTGTGCAAAGATATGTAGACGTTATAAAATAGTAACAAATGCAATATGCAGGCACCACTAGCATTAATATTTACAAACTTGACGATGCAAAAGAGCTCAAAGTTTATAAAAGAAATAAAAGAGGGCAAATTTATCAACCACAAGCTTTAATTTGGTGGGATGAATAGTCGGAGTTTTTAATTTTTACAAACTTGATGATGCAAGAGAGCTTATAGTTCATAAAAGAAATAAAAGAGGGCAAATTAATCAACCACAAGCTTTGATTTGGTGAAATGAAGAGTACGAGTTAAGGTAACAGCAAAGACTACAAGCGCTAAAATTTAGTTTATGCTAGGATTTCTTATTAATTAGAAAGTAATAATATGGTAAGGGCCGTACTGTATGATCTCGTCACTCGACGATTAATAGAGAAATCCACCTTCCCTTATTGGTGTTCTTCCCTTTGGAGGAAGAACTGATGTTGAATGAAGGTTAGCTAGCTCTTGACAGAGCTAACTAAATAAATTACAAGTTTTTTTAAAATGATTTCCATCCCTTTATTCATTGATGATTATGCTATTATATAGGTAGAAAAGGAAAATAACAAGCCATCTAACTAGGACTCCTATTATAATAGAACTCTATTAAGAAAAAAAAACCAGAAAGGATCTTTCAAAAGCTAAGTATCCTTATCCAAATACTATCCTAATCTAATCTTCTATTATTTCTCATGTCTAACTAAATTCCCCAGCCTTCTCCAGCTTATCAACCGTTACCCAACTTCTTCCCTCTCCTTTGATAAGTTCTACCCACAAAAGCATCCTTATCATTACTCCCCTCCTCGACATCGAGCTTGCCCTCAAGCTCGAATTCGGGATAAGCTTGTGTAAAAGCCTCTAATTCCTCCCAAGTAGCATCTTCAGCTAAAGAACCTGCCCATTAGATTAGTAACTCTTGACGTCCCCTATTCCACCGTGACTTCACCAACTGTTGTGGATGAGGCACAATTTTGCCATCCTGCACTAGTGGTAAGGAGGGAATGGAGGTGGGGGGATTACCTTTGAACTCCTTCAACAAAGAGATATGGAAGACATCAGGAATACGACTTTACGAAGGCAATTCCAATCGATAGGCGACAACACCTTATTTTCGCCAAGATCTTGAATGGTCCACAAAATTTAGGAACACGCTTGTTATACTTGCATTTTGCAGCACTTTGTTGGCGGTAAGGTTTGAGGTTAAGCCACACCCAAGTCACCGGCTCAAACAACAATTCCCGTCGCTTAGTATAATGATAATGCTTCAATCGCTGCTATGCTTGCACTAAATGCAACCTGACTTCAGTCCCAAAGTCATCTCGCTCTTTCAATGCTAGGTCGATTGCCTCGACTCTAATGCTTCCTTCCACATAAGATAACAAACGAGGTGGTTCCCTGCTATAAACCACTTTAAATGGAATCGTATGAAGTAAAGAATGGTAGGAAGTATTATAACAATACTCCGATTGAGTTAATTCTTGAGGCAAAATAAAATTGAGATATGGGGCTACAAATCGTGTCAAGGGATCGAATTCCAATTTAGTCCCTAAGATTGTCAATTTTTGGATTGAAGTTGGGTTAATGTTCAGTCTCGGATTAGTAAGAGCTGAACGAGTATTTTAGCCATAACTCCTTCGTTTCAGAACCGATTTGAGCATTTTTGGTGTCATTTTAAAGATGAGACACAGAAGACTATTTCTCTAGAAGGAAGTATTACTAAATTATGTCATTTATCTGCTCAAAATTAGGAAGCAAGATCACAATTTTTAAAGGCTAAGTGCAGGGGCAGATTAGGAAGTCCACTTAAAGAGGTAAGTTAGAAGGAAAATAGGCAAGGGCTTTACGGAAATTTTTCCTTCATTAAATGGGAGACTAGCTGGCTGTCATTTTGGCTCAAGAGAAGCAGCAGAAAAGTCACGAAAATAAGAAGAAAAGAGAAGAAGAAACGACGAGGAAGGAGAAGAATGAAGCCATCGAT
>JANIHZ010000006.1:26276219-26295100 GCA_027478365.1 Erythroxylum rufum | reverse complement strand
ATCTTTCAAAAGCTAACTATCCTTATCCAAATACTATCCTAATCTAATCTTCTATTATTTCTCCTGTCTAACTAAATCTCTAGCTTATCAGCGGTTGCCCAACTTCTTCCCTCTCCTTCGATAAATTCTACCCACAAAAGCATCCTTATCATAATAAGTTATATATGTTGTTATAATTGTAGATATGTTATCCTAGTTATTTAGAACTTAAATTTATAGAATTTTGATTAGAATTATCAGGGAAAGTCAAGACCTATAATGTTTCCTATTTATTCCTAAGATCGACTTTCTTTATGTAATTGATTCTTGATATTATATAAAGGCTACGAGGGTGTTGAGATTGTATCAAGCGCTCAATTTCATTCTCTGATATTGCCTTAACATGGTATCAGAGCACTAGGTTAACCTCAGACCACCAAAGCCTCCCTTCCACACCTACAAACATTCTGACCTAACCAAAGCACTTACCATAAAACCCTAAAACCCTCTGACCTATTCAAAAGCCTTACCTCCATCCATCAAAACCAAAAACCAATTGCACAAAAGCAACCAGGAGGCACCAATGACTAGAACAGTATGGGTGGTGTCACTGAAAGCCTTCCATGCACTAGCATGTGGGTATCATACGCTGTTGTCTGACAACCACCAGAGATGGTAGTTTGATGGGTATATTCGCCTTTTCATTGTGATCGGGGTTCTTGTTTTATGTCAAATCTGACCAAAACCTGAGTATCTTGTCATCAGTATTGTCTTATCATATGTTCCAGAGCATTGTTAGCAAAGTTAACATCATTCGTCAATCAATAAATTTGTCAAATATATCAGGAGTAAGTCAGACTCTAGCAATAAGTCATTTACAAGTGTCCCGACAGCTGTCTTAACAATGGGTTCCTCCAATCTGCAAGTCACCAAATATTGTTTGAGGAGCAACAACTATTCTTTCTGGTCTAAGAATGTCGAATTGTTCTTCAAAGGTCAAGGAAAGTTGTCCCATCTCATATTTGATCCCCCAATTGATTAGAAACTATTGGAAAATTGGCACGCTAATGGTGCACAATTGCTACATATTCTTTTCAACTCTATAGAACCTGAAATCTAAATCCCCTTCTCTCATGATAGTACTTGTAAGCAAGCTTGGCACAATGCTAAGCTTCTTTATTCCAATAATATGCTCTACATGTATGATATCTCTTTTGAGTTGTTTCAATCTAAATAGAAAGAAAATTTAGTGAAACTTGCATTTGAGGAGTTGAATTCTCTGTTGCTCATTACATTTAATATTAAAGAGCTGCAAATCCAAAAGGAACACTTGGTGACTATAACGTTTCTAGCAGGATTGAAACCTGAGTTTGAGCCCATACAAGCGCAAATCTTTGGAAGTGTAGACCCTCCGTCCTTAGCTAGAGTATATTCTAGACTCTCTCATTCTATGGCTATGGAGAGTCCATTCAAGAACAACTCTAATATGTCAACACTTGTAGCACAATCTGGTTTACAAACCAGAGGAGGCCATGCGGTAACTGGGTTGGACATGGTGGTCGTGGTGTTAAGAGGACATGGAAGTGGCTCACGACTCCACTAACCGTATTGTGATAGAGGTGGACATTATGAGAAGACCTATTGGGATAAGCATCCTCATTTGAGAGCGGATCATATGGCATCTCCTGAAGAACACTCTTCGACTACAAACTTCACAACCGTCTGTTATCTTATCTCAAGGTGGATGTTAGATTCTAGTGCCACTGATCATATTTCAGTAAAATAACTAATTTTGATCATGTCTTTCCTTTACCCTCTTCTTTTGCAACAACAAAAGGACTACGACTACGGTGGAATCAGCGACGATGGTTAAACATACAAAACTAGTTTCTAGCAACTAAAGGCAAAAAGAACACATCACAGACCATGGTTAAACACACAAACCCAATTTCCAGCAATTAAAAACAAAAAAACATATCACCAACAGATTTCTAGAGTTGGTGCGACTCAGTCCATGACAGTAGGGTCAACAGAGCATCACCAGCCCACACGCCAATTGAACAATAGTTGCCATCAGTTCATGGGGGCGCATGGGACACTCGCCAATGTTGCTTCTTCCTCTGTCTTGGCTTGAGGTGCCTCTACAGACCTAGTTTCCAGCAATTAAAGGCAAAAAGAACACATCACTGACCATGGTTAAACGCACAAACTCAATTTCCAGCAATTAAGAACAGAAAAACATATCACCAACAAATTTATGGAGTTGGTGCAAATCAGTCCATGGAAGCAGGGTCAACGGAGCATCACCGGCCCACACCCTGATTGAATAGTAGTTGTCGGCGGTTCATGGTGGTGCGTGGGACACTCGCCAGTGTTGCTTCTTCCTCTATCTTGGCTTAAGGTTAGTTTTGTTTTAGTGATAAAGTTTTGGGTATGGGTATTCAGTTGTGAGAAAACAGGAATTAGATGCAAGGTTAGAAAACCTGCTCTGATACCATGCTGCGAATTAAGAAAAAGAGGGGAAGAGCTTACAAAAATCAGCAGCTCTCACTCCATTTATATATTAGATCTTATATGTTAGATTTTGTATATGGTAAGTTACAATTATAATCGTAATCAAATCAAATCATAATTCCTATGTAATCCCTAAAGATACTGCATCATATCACCTAAAGAAGTTGAATCATATCAAATCTTAATTTCTAACAAAGAGAAACAACAATGATCAACCTATGACAAGGAATTTTATGCAATGGTACATTATCTTTATAATTGGCATCATTATCTCTCATATGAGGTTATTCTATATACAAATCATGAATCCCTTAAGCACTTCAAGTCCCAAAACAACTTCAACAAAAAGCATGCTTTATGGAATGAAAGAATTGGCAATAAATGCATTGAGTAGAAAGTTATTTGTTAAACACTTATATCGATAAAAGTTGTGGGGTCTGAAAAAGGCAAAAGGGTCATTTTTGATCCTAAGGTTTACATCTTTTGAAAATTTTAACTCTTACGTTTCGGAGAATACAAATTAAACCCTAACATTTGACGACATCACATAGCCATCAGCTTATCTGTTATTTTAGGATTATATTTAAACATTAAAATGTTTAAATATAATCCTGAAATAATAGATAAGCTGATGGCTATGTGATGTCGTCAATTTTCTGCCAGGTCATCGCATTATTTTATTGCGTAGCAATGTGGGACTCGTTTTCTTAAAATAAAAATTAAAATAATCTACTGTGATAGTTGTTTTGATTCTTGTTTGATGGAGTTTTTCTTGTTGGGGTTCATGTGCGGAATGGAAATGGAGCCTGGAAAGCTGATCATCGAAGGTATCTCATAGGACACTAATGAAGACTGTCTTAGGGAGTATTTTCAAGTTTTTGGAGAAGTCCTTGAAGTTGTAACAATGAATGATCGAGCTACTGGACATGTATGTGGTTTTGGTTTTGTTGTTTTTGTTGATCCTAGTGTTGCCAAAAGAGTTGTGATGGAAAAGCACCTCATATATGGTAGCAACGTAAGTCATAGTTTGAATTCGGATTAATACTAGTGATAGATGTTTTCTTTTCATTGGCATGAATCAGTGGGCTTCCTTCTATCTTCTTTCCTACTGGATATCGTAATTACATTGTTTCATCTTATTACTGTGATTGTGGACGTTTTATATCGAAATATTAACAAGAGAGCAAACGTAAAAATTTGTCGATAGTGGACGTTTTATGTTGAAATATTGACAGGAGAAAATGTAAAAATTTGTCTTTATTTTCAGGTAAAGTCAGGTGCTTCACTGGGTGAAGAAAAAAAATACCTTGTTGCTAGGAGGACTGTAAAATATTTAAGTTCTGGCATTTATGAGGCATTATAAGCATTGTATTCCCAATTTGTATATGTTTGCAACTTCAAGCGTTGATCATATACTGGGACAAATGATAGGAATTATATTCATAATCATAACAACAAAAGGATCAAACCAACAGAAGAAATATTTCTTTTGGAATGACCTGCATATGAGTATTCAATTGGAAGGCACATTAAGCCATGTTAATACTAAGTGGAGTCATGACATGTTACAGGCTGAAGTTGAGTAACTTCCACCTTATCATTTCCTTGGGAATGAACAGAAGAAATCACTCAGGAAAGTAAACGTTTTGTTGAGCTACTGAATCAATAGCTTAACTAAATGGGAAACTATAGAAAATCAATATCATGTAAAGAGTGAAAGTTAAACTTCTTTTTATTTTTATTTTTTTTTTGCTCTCTTATAGTATAAGGTAAGCCTCACTAGAATGCTTAATCATGCTAACCAATACAAATCTTGATGATGTTAGTGATAAAAAGGTTGAGAAGCATGCGTTTAATATTCATTTCCAATTTATGAAATGTTCTTCTTGCATTACAAACCCAGAGTTGTGTGTTTTTTGGTTTGCTAATAAATGTTGGACTGTAAGAGCTCCATAATTTGGGAGCTTGGTTTTGTAAACATCTATAATGGTGTTTGTTTTCACGGTTGCACTTTCTCTTTCAAGTCGAGGCAAAGAAGGAAGTTCGTAGGGATGATCAAAACGTTCTGCACAAAAGTAATAACAGCATTTATGGATTACCCGGTCATGCACACGCAAAGAAGATATTTGTAAGAGGTTTAGCATCCACAATCACAAAAAGTGATTTTAAGAAATACTTTGATCAGTTTGGCATAATTACAAATGTTGTGGTCATGTACAACCACTACACGCAAAGGCGAAGCGGCTTTGGTTTTATTACTTACGACTCGAAGGAAGTAATAGATAGAGTGTTGCTCAAAACTTTTCATGAACCAAAAACGTAAAGAAGAGTTACAAATAACAGAGAAACTCCATAAATCTCTCAGGCCTCCGAGATATGCAGCAATGTTACTAATACTATTTTGACAGCAACAACAGTTACGACAGCCACCACCACTGTGATAGAGATAAGAGAAGATGAGGCAATGAGCAAGAAGAGAGTCATCAAATCATCCTTAAAAGCACCAAGAGAGCATCTTTACAATAGGGAAAGAGATAAGATTTCAAGGCATCCAACAAAAAGAGAAAGGACAGTGGTGAGGAGAAAATTTTCTAGCCATTAAAATTATATGTATAGGGTTAAATTAAAACAAGTATATGGGTCCCACTGCCACGTCAAATCCACATGGCATTGTGGGGCCCACTAGACATTAAAATATTATAAATGTGTTTCAGGTCATTATCCTGGCAGAAAACTGTCACATAGCTGCCAGTTTTCCCGTTATTTTGGGTTATATTTACACGTTTTACAAATGTTAGGGCTTAATTTGTACTCTCTAACACATTAAGGTTAAATTTGTCAGAGGATGTAAACGTTAGAGTCAAAAATGACCCTTTTGTCATTTGAAAAACTAAAAAGAGAATGTGTTTCAGATTAAGATATTCAGATAATTTATTCAAAAATTGCAGTTGGACAAAAGGACCACTTCCTTTTGTGGTCTACGATGACTTTTCAAAGGAAATCAGCTTTGCCTACCCAATACTTCTATAAGGGAGTATGTGGTTTGGGAACCACATAAAGGAGGGGCAATAGTTCACTTTGGAAGAGATAAAACCATAGTAATGTTTGAAGATTGCTTTTATTGACCCTCTTTAAAGCAAGATGTGTCTAAGGCCATACGGCAATGTCGAACTCAATTAGCTAAAGAAAAGAAACAAAATTCTAGACTTTACATATCACTACCCATGACTCGTGAACCATGGCAAGACATAAGAATGAATTTTGTACTAGAAGTCCCTAAATTGAGAGGTTATGATTCTATTTTTGTGTTGGTGGATATCAACAATGTATTGTCAACTGGAAAGAAAGATCAAAGTCTAGTAACACTTGGATTTAAGTTGAATCCACCCTTATATGGTTTGTATTCATCAAATTCTAAATCAAGGATGACTTCAAACAAGCTAAGAGAATTGATGCAAACAAGCTTAGAATTTATGAAAGAAATAAAAGAGAGTAAATTAGTCAACCACAAGCTTTAATATAGTAAGATGAAGAGTAAGAGTTGAGATAACAGCAAAGACAACAAAGACTAAAATTTAGTTTATGCTAAGATTCCTTATTAACCCAGACACCGCGACTCAGTGAGACTTCAACTGGGTCTTGATGATGAAGATGATGCTAAGATTCCCTATTAAATAGAAAATAGTAAGTTATATATGTTATTACAGTTGTACATATGTTATCCTAGTTATTTAGGACTTATAGAATTTTTATTAAAATGTAATTCAATTTTGTTTTGGAAATTTAAGTTAGAAACACCTTTCCTACTTTAGGATCCTAAGAACTTTTTTATAAATATATGTATAATCAATCCTTTACTAATAATAAATATCCCAGATTTTTTTATAAACTTAAGTTTTCAATTAGAAGGTATGATGCTTTTGTCTAAGAGTGATTTTTAGACCCTAGAAGTGATTCCTAGTTTCCTACCCTCCATTACTTGTTTACCTCACTAAATTCCAACAATTTTAAGTTGAATTTCCAATGACCAACCAAAATTCTGAATTTTAGAAATATCAAACCTAAAATTATAGCCATATCAAACCATAAAATTCTAGCCTAAATTTTCAATAATCAAATCCTAAAAATCCAGTTATACCCAAATCTAAAACTCCAACATCCAAAGCTGAAATCCAAACCTAAAATCTGAATTTTTAGCAGCCTAGCAACGATCAACAGTCCATATTTCCTAGTTTCTATGAGCTTTACTACTAGTTAGATGGAAGAAATAAAGTGAAAGGCTGCAAGTAGCCATCACATGAAAAAAAACTGCAACAGTCAACCTCCAAAAGTATATAGCAAATATATTAAGCACAAGAATAATACATCCATAATCAAAATTTCACATGTAAATATGAAATACACAATGTTTTGTGAAGATAAATGTATGGTGTCTAATGACATCAGAATGGGAATGGTTTTAAGTGGAAACCCAAGCCTTCCTAGTAAGCCTAAATCATAGAAAATAAACAAGTTCATGTGTAAAGTGGAACAGTTAACAACACTTGTTTGATGCCAATAATTTTTGGCTGTACAAAATGACTTTCAATCAGATTGCACGAAATTGAAGTAAAAGTTTGATCCTTGCTTACATGAGAAGGCAGAGCAATTGACTTCGCCTTTTTGTATTCCCTAAGAGCAAAGTCATATTCACCCTTGCTAATGCTCCCACGAATTGTACTGGGCAAATTAAACAATGTTCGGAATCTTTGAAACATCCCTTGAACAGATCTTATTTTTTCAGCTTGAGCCTGTTGTTTAGAATAGAAACAAATCAAGTCTTCCATGTCGCATTAAAAATGTATGAAGTCCCATGAAAATCCCAAAACATTAAACCAAAAGAACCTGTCTCTCAAATAGAGGTTCAAGAGCACGATTAGCCAATGATGTAACTCCTTGCATGCAGTTATACAAGTGAGAAGTCCCAAATCCTTCGGGGTCTTCTTCAATCCGTTTCAATTTTGATTCAATATCTGCAAACAAATCTCGACTTTAGAATCAAGAATATGTAAAAGTGTGGCCAATTGCGAGAAAAAAAGTTTGGAAAAATGATAGAAGATGGATTAGCCATCGATATGTTTAACATTAGCATCCATGTGAAGCTGTTTTTCATATACCATCAATTGTAGTTTTACAAGAGACAAAGCAGTCAAAATTGTCTTTGACTAATTGTTTTCTTTCTTGAGTTCGCCCCTTTAGATCAGTTTTCAAAACAAGAGCACCCGCTTCCAAGTCTGCTGAACTTGTGTCTTGATGTATTCGAGATAGAAACAGCTTTGAGTCAAACTTTTCGGAGAAATATAAAAACTTTTCTGTGAACATATAAAAAGAAGAGTCACTATAGTGTTCATCAATAATAAAGCCATGAAAGTTGCGCAATAATAAATGTGTAAAATGAGATTAATAATATATTTTGGTTGATCAAGGATTTAACTCTGAAAAATTAGACATGAAGTTGACATAAGACTCAAAATAAGGTTATTAAATTTCAAATATATATACATATAGGTCTCAAATAATCAACAGCCCTTAAACATTATCAAAGAAGAATCTTTAGATTAAATAGCAATAGTTGGCTTTTTAAGCATTATGATCAGAGTCTTGGAAATAAGACAGAAAAAAAAATAACAAAAACAACAATATCATAAAAATTTTCTATATAAACTTTCATTGTTATAACAGGACAAGACCCAAATCTTTGCAAATATGTTACAAAGTTGTTCACTTGGCTACAATAGCATACTTCTACCACATTATAGACTATAGATGGCTACATCATATCTGCCTTAAAGGCCATGTTTTTTATAGCTTCTATCGGAAATAAATAAATCCATTATAGCCAATTTTAGTGCATATCCCTAATAAAAACATGAATGTAGTCTATACTTAGAAATGTTGTTTGCCAAAAGACTTGCCAATTGGTTTTCCAATATTGTACATTAACAACATTCAACTATAATTTTTCTAGAAAATCGAATTTCTTTAAAAAGAGAAAGGAACTTCTGAAAGAAAATAAATAAATAAGAATTAAATAATTCCAATAGAATAATGTTCGATCCAATCACATCCCTAGATCAACAACCTATAACATGGTATTAGAGCCTCTACATTTAGTAAGTATGAAGTTCAAGTCATATAGCCCTCATTTCTAGTGGATAACTAAGTGTTTTATATACATTTTAAGAGAGGGAGCATCTCAAAGTAATACCAAATCAATTCCTAAACCTCACACAACAGCTTAAGCTTTTGGATTTGATGATTACTTAAAAATTTATATGAAATTTTAAAATCGTCATACACCTTTCTACCCACTAGACTTCTATCACCCATGAACATGGAAGCATGGAAGCCAACATTAAGTCTTGTCTATAGAGCTTTCAATTCTAGTATTTAGTTCGTGAACATTGTTTAAGTACTTTGTTTCTAGCTATGCTTGTATTGCTTTTCTTTCTTTTCCTTTTCAATTATCTCAATTTGTTTTGTGCTCAGCTAACTCCTTGCTTAAAATTTACCTAGCTCTCAATAAAAAATAATTCTTCATATGACTTTTATGGAACATTTTGTACTATCCGCCATAGTTTGATATAAAGTATTCATACGTTTTACAACCAAGATTTTGTAGCTGGATTAAAAATGTGACAAGAAGATGTCACTAAAGCTAACAAGTAAATTCTACTATTTAATAATTAGGCCAACTGTTAGACCCCTAAGTCCGAGATAGCGGAATCGTGCGGACATTGGCGAGCCTTGACTAATGTTCAACACGCAAAACAACGGAAGAAGGCAAAGACTTGCGAGGAGGCAAGGACGAAAAGGGGCAATGTCAAGCGTTGGCATGCATTGGCGCACATTGGCGGAAATCTTCGACGAGATGCAAGATTCAGATGTGAGACCAAAAGAAGGCTTGACATGGGCATTGAGTGGAAGGTTAGTTGGATCACATGCATGACGGGAATATGCGAGTGTTTCAAGGTGACTTAGCAAGTAGATTAAGCATGGTCTGAGTTTTAGGAGAGTTTCGAACCTTGTACGAGCTAACTTGGCTAAGACTGGGTTCTTGAAGGAATAAGGGCTTATTGTGTGCTCAAATGAACAGACCATGGCTAATGGAGTTGGCATGGGAAAGCATTGGACGAACCAGTGTGCTATTGGCTTGGATGACTCATCATCAACGGATAAAGATGAGATCTCGGATGATGTGGTGGATAACATCACAGTAGATAAGCATCAACTTTAAAGGATAAAGAACAAGCGATATGATCTTCTGAAGATAGTGGGCGTCTTCGTGGATAAGGGTAGATCATGTGTAATCTTTTATCTTGTTATTGTGATGTAGCTTAATCCTATTAGATAAAGTCCTAATTAGATGGGGATGACATTCTATGGGTTAATGTGATGTAATCTGATAAAGATAAGATTGTGATCTTAGTTACTAGAGTTCTATTAGTATTCTAACTTAGTCATCTAGAGGTGCCTATAAATAACTTATTTGAGCTCTGTTCTTCTCAAGAAGTAAGTGTGGGAGACACTTAGAGATTGAGAGAGCATTCCTTTGTATACTTTGAGGGAAGTAATAAAGGTTGGCGTTTGTTGTATCTCTTTCTCATGTTCTTATTGTTGCCATAAATTTCTTTCATAGTTCTCTTGCAAGGGCGTGAGAGTGAAACACTGCAAGGGTCATGAGACGTTCGAGAATAAGTAGGTTAGTCGACGATCACCGGATAAGGCTGAATCTTGCTTTAACAAAGCTAAATGAGATTGCTATGCAAAGGGGTTAGCGCATCTTGTGGGACAAGTTCGTGCTTGAAGGAAAACCTTTCTAACACCAGCCACGCTCCATGGCAAGTATTGACCCATAAAATAGATACATAATCATAAGTTAATAGTGAAGAAAACGAGAATGCTCCGTTGGATTTGCAACTTTATAAGAAAAGATAGGTTAGGAATGTAGTAAAAGACAAGTTAATGGTGACTAACATTGATAGTAAAATAAGAGAAACAAGACTTAGGTAGTTCAAACATGTTAAAAGAAGGTATCATGACGTCCCAGTGAGAAAATACAAGATCATACTTACAAACTATAAGTGAAGAAAAGAAAGACTCTAGAAGAATTGGGGGGAAAATGATTAGGAACAATATGGCCCTACTAAAGCTTACAAAGAACTTGCTCCTAAACAAAAAACTTTGGCAAACTAAGATACAAGTAGTGTACTATAAATAGAGAGGTCTTTCTTTTTTCATATGCCTTTTGAACATTTTTCTTCATTTGTTGTGTCTTTTAATTAGCCTAAACACTTTTGTTTGAAACACTTGTTCCTTTAGTTATTTTATTTATTTATGTGAAATTCAGAGAATAGTTAACTAAGGGCTTGATACCAACTCAAGAACCTTGTAGCCTTTATACAAAACTAATTACATAAGGAAAAGATCTTAGGAATAAAGAAGAAATCACTCAATAAAGAGATCATACTCTCCCTAATATAGATATTTCCTAACATCTAATATAGATATTGCCTACCACTCCTCCTCAAGCTGGAGCATACATATCATAAGCTCCGAGCTTGTTTCATATAGGTTTCAACTAAGACCCTCCTAATGCCTTGTTGAATAAATCAACAAGTTGAAGCTTTTCACGAACAAAGTGACAGTCCACCTCAACATGTTTGGTTCTCTCATGAAAAGAATGGATTCGAGATAATATGATTGGCTGCTTGATTATCACACACAAACTTCATTGGAGTGGAGTACTCAAAACCAAGTTCCCCAAGAAGATGTTTTAACAAAATCAACTCACATGTAGTATACAGCATGGCCATGTGCTCAGACTTAGCACTAGAACAAGTAACAAATTGACTGCTTTTTACTTTTCCATGACACTATGTTTCCACCCAAAAATTCACAATAGCCTAAAGTAAGCCTTCGGTCATAAAAGCCTACCCAATCAGCATCTATATACCCTTGAATCTAAATGTGTCCATGATGTTGGTAAAGAAGATCTTGCCCTGGAGAGCCTTTTAAATATCTCAAATTTTTAATAACTGCATCCCAATGACTAGTTCGTGGAGATCCCATAAACTGACTAACTACACTTGTAGCAAATGAGATATCTAGACGAGTAACACTCAAATAATTCAATATACCAACAAGTCTTTGATACTTAACTAGATCTTCCAACTGCTCTCCTTTATCAGCATTAAGTTTTATATTTGGTTTCATGGGGCTATCAACTAGCTTTGTTCCTAATAACCCATTTCCTTTAGAAGACCAAGGACGTACTGTGTTTGAGATAGACAAATCCCCATCTTCGACCTTGCTATCTCAATACCCAGAAAATATTTTAGTAAATCGAGATCCTTTGTTTGAAATTTAGTCTATAAAAATGACTTTAAAGACTGGATTCATACATTATCATCTCCAGCAATAACAGTATGATCAACATAAACGATCAAAAGAATTTTACCAGCCTCGAAGTGACGATAAAACACAGAGTAATCCACACCACATCGATGCAGACCAAACTCCATAGCCTACTAAAGTACCCAAAACAAGCTCTCGGTGCTTTTTCACAAACCCGAGTGGTTGCTCCATAAAAATGGTCTCTTAAAGATCACCATGAAGGAAAACATTTTTTACAAGGAGTTGATGAAGAGGCCAATCATGAGTGGCTGCCAATGCAATGAGAACACAAATGGATATCAATTTGGCTACATGAGAAAAGGTTTCAGTATAATCCATACCATACATGTATGTATAACCCTTAGCTATGAAGCGAGCTTTTAAACGATTAATCGTGCCATCAGAATTGACCTTAACATTGAACACCCAATGACAGCCCACAATTGTCTGACCATCTGGAAAAGTAACTAAGTCCCATGTGTTATTAGCTTGTAAAGCCAACATCTCTTTTTCCGTGCAATGTTTCCATCCAGGATGATCCAAAGCTTTTGAAACAGACTTAGGTATAGGAATAGAAGACAAAGTTGATACAAAAGCAGCATATGACGGTGATAATGAGTTATAAGAAACAAAGTTTGAAATAGGGTGAGACGTACAAGACCTTTTTCCTTTACGGAGAGCAATAGGCCAATCAAGATCATCGTATGATGGAGTGGAAGACGAAGAAGACAATGGTGACGAGCGTGAATCGTCTGGCCGTACTTCATGATGAGTGCATAGAGTATAAACCTACAAATCAAAACGAGATAAGCATTCCAAAGGAGTAGGACTAGTGTCAGGAGCAACATAATTGGGATTTGTTTGAGAAGGAACAAAAGGAATTGGTAGACACTCATCAGTGTCAGCAGAGACAAACTGACCATCAGAAGAATACAGTGTGTCTTCAAAGAACGTAACATCAACGAACACAAAAAAAATGATTCAACAAGGGGTTAAAACATTTATACCCTTTTTGCAAACAAAAGTACCAAAGCAAAATGCACTTTATAGCGTTTAGATCTAATTTATCTGTGTTAGGCTAAAGTTGATGAGCAAAACAAACACATCTGAATACTCGAGGATTAATGGAAAAAGGATCTTAATAGGGAAAGAGAATTGAGAATGGAGTTTTACATGTTAACACAAAAGATGGCATTCGATTGATAAGAAAACATGCAGTAAGTACAGCACCTCCCCAAAAATCTTTGGGTACATTCATGTCGATTAACAAGGTACGAGTTGTTTCAACAATATGTTGGATTTTTTGCTCAACTACCCCATTTTGTTGAGGAGTGTCTAGGCAGGAAGATTGATGTTGAATACCTCATTGTTTCAACTAGTCGAAAAATGAGCTAGAAAATATTCTTTAGCATTATCACTATGAAGAATATTGATTCGGGTATTAAACTAATTTTGAATTGCACTACAGAAAGAACAAAATACAGAGATTAGTTCTGAACGATCTCCCATTAGATATAACCAAGTTATTCGAGAGAAATCATCAACAAAAATTACAAAATACTAAAATCCCAACTTAGACTTGACATGACTCGAACCCCAAATATCTGTATGGATTAACATAAAAGGTTTTTCAACTCTTTCATTGACTCGAGGAAAAAATGAAGTACGATGATGTTTTCCTAGCTGACACGACTCACAATTTAAACTACAAATAGAATCTAACCCCGACACTACTTTCTTGAGATTTTCCAATGATGGATGACCTAATCGACTATGGATATCAATAGAAGAGACTGACATTGGGCATGTGATGGATGATTGCAACTTGCCAAAATAGTACATTCCATTAGATTCACGCCCTTCTCCAATCGTCATCCTGGTCTTCAAATCCTGGATAATGACATTATTAGTGTAGAAACATGCAGAACAATTTAGTGGTTTAGTCAATTTACTCACAGACATAAGATTGAAAGGAAAGTTCGGTACAAATAATGTAGAGGGTAATGTGAGAGAAGAATAAGGATGAGAAGGTTTGACACCTTTAATGGTGGCAGTAGATCCATCAACAATAGTAAGTTTATCATTATGAGAGGCAAGTAAAGGAACGATATAGTTAAAGTTGGTTATTTTACCTGAAATATGATTAGTGACACCAGAATCTATTTCCCATGACTATTTTATAGGGATAAATGAATAACAGGCGCTTGGGTTACTTTGATGAGCCAAAGATGCCACAGAAGAAGACGATGTCTATTGAGCTGACTGATACTACAAATACTTAGTATACTCATCCTGAAATAAATTAACAGATGATTGTGAAACTATAGCTGAAGAATGTCCTTCAAAAGATGCAATATAAGTAGCTCGCAAATGGGGATATTTATTCCAACAAGACTTTTCATCATGTTCTCCTTTATCACAATGTGTACAATGGAGTCGCGAGCCTCTACCACGTCCTCTACCACCACGACCACCATGTCCTCCTTGACTTCCCCCGTGACTTCATCTGACTTGTGAACCAGATTGTGCTGCAAGTATTAACCTATCAAAGTTATTCTCTGGTGGATTCGCCTTAGTCATAGAGCGAGAGGGTCTAAAATATACTTCAACTAAGGATGGAAAGTTTACTCCTCCCAAGATTTGTACTCACACAGGCTCAAACTAGGGTTTCAATCCAGCAAAAAACGCCATATATACCAAGTGTTCTCTTTGACTCTGCATCTCCTTAATATCATATGTGTTCGATAGTAAATAATTCAACTCCTCAAATGCATGTTTTACTTTCCCAAAGTATTCAATCAAACTTCCCTCTTATTTGGACTGAAATAACTCAACAGAAATATCATACATGCGAAGCATATTACTGGAGTAAAGAAGCTTAGCATAGTCCCAAGCTTGCTTACAAGTGCTAACATGACAGAATAGGATTGAGATTTCAGGTTCCATAGAATCGAAAAGAATAAGTAGTAATTGTGCATCATCACCTTGCCAATTTTTTAGTATTTTCTTATCAGTTAGGGAATCAAATGTAAGATGGGACAACTTTCTCTAACCTCTAAAGAACTATTCTACATTCTTAGACCAAAAAGAATAGTTATTATTGTTTAGTTCTTGGTGATTAGCAAGGTTAAGGAACCCATTGTTGGAACACTTGTCAATGATTTACTATTCGAATCCGGCATTCCTGGCTAAACGGACACTACTACACTGTTGACGATGTTCCAAAATGTATAAAAGACGTTACTAGTATGAAAACACCCATGTTCTGGTTAGTTTTGACATAAAACAAGACCAGAACTCCATTCAGGACAAAGAGATGAGTTGACGCATCAAACTGTCATCGGTGGTCGCCAAACAACGGCGCGTGACACCCACGCACCAGCGCATGGGTGATTTTCTGGCAATATTGCCAGTACTCTAGTGGTCTCCAGCACCTCCTAGTTGCTTATGTGGATTTGGCTTTTGGTTTTGGTAAGTGGAGGTAAGTGTTTTGGATAGGTTAGAAGGTGTTAGGGTTTTACGGTAAACAGCGTCTTGAGGTTTGGAAACTAACTAGGCTCTGATACCATGTGAAATTTAGAGAATAGTTAACTGAGGGCTTGATACT
Organism: Erythroxylum rufum; assembly: GCA_027478365.1. Lineage (NCBI taxonomy): Eukaryota > Viridiplantae > Streptophyta > Magnoliopsida > Malpighiales > Erythroxylaceae > Erythroxylum > Erythroxylum rufum. Next base: position 26,279,565 of record JANIHZ010000006.1, on the reverse strand, counting down.
AACTCAAACCCCTTGTAGCCTTTATATAGAACTAATTACATAAGGAAAAGATATTAGGAATAAAGAGAAAATCACACAATAAAGAGGAGATCATACTCTCCCTAATATAGATATTTCCTAACATCTAATATAGCTATTTCCTAACAATTTGTTTAGTTTTTTTTTTTCAATTACTTGTTCATTTTATTTACTTCTTTGTTTTCTTTATTATTTGTTCATTTATTTACTTCCTTTTATCTTTCTTTTTATTTTTTATTTATCACACCTCTTTTATATGACCATTTTCAACAACAGTCCCCTATAATAAAAAGTTAGCACCAAAGATCCTAGTCTTTGCAATTCACAAAGTAGATCCATTTCTTTACTACCCCTACGACAATAGAACCTTAAATTCGATCATTCCTAATGAACAACCGTAACAAGGAAAATGAAATTGTTTGAGTGCCACATTCTAATAAATTTTGTTAAGTCATGCTACAAGATGCTTATAATATATCTATTTTGTAAGATAGATAAAATGAAGCCCCCTTAAAAACCAAAAGAGGTTTCTAACTTTTGTAACACCAAGTATTTCTACATATTAACAAAAGAAATGTAATAAAGTCAGGTGATATTGAAGAACTCCAGTTGAACCAAGTACATATTCACATAGTTATGTACATACACACACAATGTGGAAAGGGAAACAACTATTCTAGTAACAAACTGGCATTAAAAACTAGTTCAGAGGAAATGGTATCACTCTCTACAAGGAGATATAGGCAGCATTGTTCTTTCATATCATGTGGCTATTAGATCCAATAACATTTTGAAAGCAACTAAAACAAGAGAAAACACTGAGATAGAAAGAGATACCATGAAGGTTGCCATCCAGATGAACTTTGTCAGAATTACTTGGTGAACTTTCTGATGATGCAGTGATCAATCTTAATGTTCTATTATCTATAATCCTATCAATAGAGCAAATCCTTGAGTTATCAAAATATATAACAAGTTGAACCTTGAACAATATGTAGCAAACAAGAAAAACTTTATGGTTAAACAAAACAAGTTTAATGCAATCTAATGGAATAATTTTCATTAGAAATAAATAAGTTAGCAAAAAAAAAGAAATTATTAAAAAGCTCAATAACATCACAAAACAAGGCAACTACATGGTTTCAATGTTACTTATCCACAAGGGATATTGAGTTAACAGTTCAATAGAAAATTTCCCAAAGAGAGACTCACCCCAAACCTAATGGATCTATGCATTCCATGCCACCAGGGAATGATTGCAAATTATTAAGAACTCTTTGGCCCAATGTCGATGGTCTTGTTTCATACTTTTGAGCCACCGGTGCTGTCCTCGTCTCTCGCATTTCACGAACCCTATGAGCAAGCTGTTAAAGCACATAATTAGGCAAATTCAAATTGTAAAACGCCTAATAGATTAGTACAATCCAACATCTTATCCTCCTTTAAAAGAAATCAATAATTGGTTAAAGGTCAAGCAAGGTTAAACCGAAGCTATAGTTTATTTCTTTTTTATTAGTTCCATTCGGTGAAAATAAAATTCAAATGAATATTTTACCTTTCATGTAAGCACATTTACTAAATACGCTGACCATAAGCCATCCAGGTAATGAATGTTTATTATAATAGATATTATTCACATCCTTTCAGAAATTGTAGTTGACAATAGTTAGCAGTGATTTCTCTCGCAAATAGCCATGTCTGGTCGTAGTTCACTTCTTGCACCACCAATTATTCGAGTTCCGACGCCTTAAAAAGTGCAGATGAAGTAGTTACATTTGTTTGGCATTGCAACTAAATAACCCCAGATCTTCAGCCTATATATTGAGTTTGTGGTCTATCTGCCCATCTTAATCATCAAATAATGCTAGAAATTAGAATATCCATTCTCACAACCACAATCATGCGCCATCAATCAACCAAAATGACATCTTTTATAGTCCTAGTGAAAAAGAACACTAGAAATTGATGAAATTTCACATCACCTCTGCCTCATTGACGTGTTTCCAGTAAGCAGGCTCTTCTCCGTCCCAACTTCGATCGTATCCGGCACTGGCGCGGCCTCCGCCACCACCACGTCCACCTCTTCCTCTCGCAACATCTCGATCCTCACCCACCTCTTCGTCTCCACTCGATATGCTTAGCATTTCCACCTCCGAATCGTCATCCTCCTCTACCACTCTCCTGTTCTTCTGTTTTTGCAGTTGTTGATTCGCCGCCGACTTCTGCAGCATTGGTTTCGGCGATTGCACGAAATTTTCCACGGGTTTGCGTTGGCCGGATGATGGAGGCCGCTGGTAATTCAGATCACGTTGAGCTTGTTCCTTCAACGCCATCTGAAGAAGCTCGTCTTCGTCTTCGCTATCGCTGGACATTTTCGTGATTTTATGAAACTTCTGAGAATTATTATCTCACTGGATCAATGCAGTGGAGTTGGCCTCGTCAGATTATTCGCGCGTGGGTGGAATGGAGTGCGGCGGAGAAGAGGGTGAAGAAATCTGTGTTGTCCTGGGTTTCATTGGTTTTGGTGTGAGTGAGCTAGTCAATGCCACGTGGGATTCAAACAAAAGACTTTATGCCATAGATACGGATGAATTAAATACAACAAATTTTAGCTAGGAAAGTATGGGATGAGATCCGTTGTTCCTTTTAACTAATTGTTACTATGTTCCATCTCATCTCATCTATACATTTCTTTCACTCTGATTTAAATATGTAGATGAGATGAGTTAGAACAGAGTAGGAATTAGTTAAGAAAAACAGAGAATCTATTTTCAAGAAATACTGATAAGAGTAGGAATTAGTTAAGAAAAACAGAGAATCTGTTTTCAAAAAATACTGATATAAGCTTGGGTGTCCCGAATAAGAATAATTTGTCTAATCTATTTAATAGTACTTAGTACTTCCTGATAAAGCTTGAGCATCCCAATATCATTCTTAGAGTATAAACAAATAAGTGTCATGATTTATGATCAATTTAAAGTCATTAAAGTCTCCTTGACAACCCATTGCAAGAAATATGACTAAGAAAAATTAAGGAGTACTGGGTTAATAGATTTAGGAAAATATTAATGAGTACAGAATAAAAAATAGTTGGTTAGTTATATATTATCATTATAGGAATAATATTTTTATATCCGAGTTTTTGAGATTACTCTATACCTCTCAAATGAGAAGAATGAAAGACATTCCTTTGTAACGCGCAAGTATCATGAGTATTAGAGATCGTTGTCACGCCCATGAAAGGAGTGTCACGGTCGTGACATGACAATAGTGTCATGGGCGTGACATTTCTTATCAAGCCCATGATAGTTATTATATCTTTTTATTT
>JANIHZ010000006.1:26250591-26264037 GCA_027478365.1 Erythroxylum rufum | reverse complement strand
GCCTTAAAACTCTTAAACCTAAGTAGTCTTCCAAATTTACCCTCTTCTATCATTTATCCAATTTAATCCTACTTTAGACCAAAATTTAATAACTTAAATCAAACTCAAATTAATACTAACCTTAGCATAATTCAACTCCAATCAACTAATCTAACAAGACCACAAAATTAAAATCATGCTTCATAAAATAGATAAAACAGATTCGGGGTCCAACATATATAACTCATACGAGTTCACTAATCATTCATGTAAATAGATGCTACTTGGTCCGCTGAACAAGTTCCCCTTTTACAAGATGATATGCAGTTCTAGAACAGCATAACACACTCTTTCATACTCTGGTTAGTAGCTAAGCAAAAGCTTAATACTACAGATAGGATAAAATTCTATATCTCATATAAATTATATCCTTTATGTACCAGTAAGGAAGAATCAATTGATCATATCTTCTCTAAGTGTTGTCAAACAAGACCCTATGGAGAAAATTTCTCAGTTTATTTGAGCTACAGAACAAGAACCTTAACTGGATGGACTATCTGTATTGGATAATTGGTCTATAATGGAAAAGAAAAGAGGATCTAAAGGTGTTCAAGAATGGTTTTGCAATGCTAGTGCATTTCATATGGATGATGAGAAACACTAAGATATTTGGAAAATCTGAACTTTATAGTAGGTACACCTAGAGGGAGTTTTATCTCAAGCTTAGGATGACAATTTTGACAAATTTTCATCAATAACACATTTTTAATCGTATCAGGTAGCTAATTAGAATATAGACCGTGAAGTTACAAGTGTTAACATATTTTGTAGTTAGCTAGTTTATATACTCCAATTGTTGGAAATGATTCTCATTTCCTATTGTATTGTCCAACTTTTTGAATTAATATATTACTTATTTTACAAAAAAAAGTAACAAAATACCTAGCTCATTTTGCAAGGGAGGGAAAAATCTGAAATTGAGCATTGTAAGAAAGGCCACCTTGTTATTAACCTTAGAAACATAAGTTGTATGTATGGAAGACGGAATTTAATTGGTATCCCATGTGGCCACTTTATTGTTACACTATTCTAAATAAAAGCAATCCTAAATAATTCTTTTATAAATTATTCTCCACAGAATCACACATAAGATGATATTAGAAAAGGATCAACCTAATACAAAGTGAATAATTTTGGCTTACAAGAAGTGAAAATAATGTCCATTTCATCAACCCTCTAACATGCAAGGCAAGAGTTAGCAAATCAAATAAAAATAGGATTAAAGAGTTTGGACAAAAAAACCAAGGCAACTTATGTGTATGAAGAGGTGGCATAGTTAAATGCAAAAAATTGCAAAAATTATTATCATAATGCTAGAAGTTGTAAAATGTTATCTCTTGTAAATAATATGTGTAATTTGGTAACACTTATGGGATTATTTTATTTCTTATTTTTTAGACTAATTAATAAGTAAATGTTATCCTACATTAGAATATGTGTGTTGATAATGTTGAATCTTCACATATTGTGGATTTCCATCAAAGTTAAGTCATTGATGTAGTGGTAATCATTTCATAAAGAGCATAAATAAAATAAAAGCCAAAGAGAAAGTAGGAGACGTAGCAAAATTCCAAGAACCAATCCAATAAATAAAGAACAAGGGGCATAGGAAAGGAATGGTAAAATCAACAACTCACGTCAAAATCTTGATATAATAACTATATTCAAACTTTGGAGGGTGATCCTTTAACGAAGAGAACCAGGATCAAGGCAGAATTAAGGACTTCTAGACTAGTTGAAAGGCCAAACTTTATGCTTTTTTGATATATGGTTATATGTAAGACTATGATACCTATTGATTTTGTTATTTTATGTGAAAACTTAAATAATGTTGGTTATATGTGAAATGTATTTTAGACATAACTTGTAGTGACTTATAGTTGGATACTACTATATTCTTTTGTACTTTTTGCTCTTCTGCACACCATTTGATTGACACATGTTCAATAATATCATCTTCATATTCACTTGTTATTATAATAAAAAGTTTGGTCTAGAATCGAAAGTTAATTAACTGAAGTTAGTATAGCATAAAATTGGAAATTAAGCTACTTTATTAATACTAAATTAGTCAAGTTCATACATCAAGTGTAAAAGAATTTAACTACTACATCTAATGAATTAAATAAAATATGAAATACTCAATCAATTTCATTATAATTATAACAGCTATGACCACAATACACATATTGGTAGCAACACTAGATAAAAAGTCAAGAGAACCATCTCCGAAAGCATGAGCAATTACATTGTTTTTGTCTAGATGCATATACATACTTCACTAATTTATCATTCTTCTATGTGAAACTGTTAATTACTTGAATGCTCCTCAGTGTGAACTTTTTATCATACTAAATAAAAAATTTGCATTAACTCTCACCTTGCCAAGGTAAAAAATGATGTTTAAGTATGTGATCAAAAAGTAGCTTCATCATGATATATTAATATGACAAACCTTATCCTTCTAGAATTCTTTAAGGTCAAGGATGTTGTCAATAGAACTTTAATCTACAATCATAAAAGGCTTTATACAAGTTGTTTAACAATAAATGAGGAGATTAGACTATATGTCATACCAAGTTCAAATATAAAAGAAAAACATAAATAAACTCTTATATATGAAGAGCTTACACAGTAAGAGTTTGGATGAGCACAATATATTAAGAATGAACAACTTTCAATATTTGTAAATTAATTTTTTATTTATTATTAATGTCATACGTGTAATATTAAAAATTAAAAGTATTTTCATCAGTAATCTTTTATTCGAGGATGTTTTTATACATGTGATTTGATTTTAATTTTATAAATTGACATCTATTATTTTATGCACGTAAAGAAAGTAAACGTTATGTATTAAATTGAGCTATCAATCTTTCTAATGATTACAAACCAGCGACCCTTGGACAAAAACAGGAAAAGGATTGCACGTTAATTTTGATTCCATCAACTACTTGAAACGGCTTCCGGCAGACCATTAACCATGCCCTGAGCACAATCTCTGATTTTGGTAACACTAAAATTGCAGGAGGCTAGTCTGTAGTTATTCACATGTTGTGGGTTTCTACTGATGGAGGGCTTGTGCTTTCAATCTTTGAAAGAAAGTGTTGTTCAAGTCGCGACTTACTGAAACTACTACCACTCGTAAGAGCTGTCCCACAACTTGATAGAAACTTGAAACAAGCAAATGAATTGCTGCAACTTGGCGGATTCAGATTCAAGATTTCAACTTTATGCAGGGAATCCCATTCCTTATCTCTTCTTCTTAGAACATTTCCGGGGTCTCGAGTATTCAGATGCTCGTTACTAACTAGTAACTCCCATCAGCCAATTGCAAGAATTGGAAGAAAGTCTCACTTCTTCATAAATTTTGAGGGAGTAGCCAACCAGTAAACAAGGTTTCACAAGTACAACTTTCTAGTCTCAAACTGCAGCTAAAGTCTACTCCCTTCATGTTCAGATTCTATGCCCTAGTTGTAATGTAATATGTAATGTAAATCATGTTATGTTATCATTTATTTCAAGAGCATGTCAACCAGACTAGAGCATAAGGAATGGTATCATATTACATTCGAAGAAAGTTGAGAGAGACATTAGCGGTGGAGTCAAGTACCCACAAGACAATCAAGACTATTGAAGTATGCAGGAAGAGAATAATGCTTTGTTTGTTTTACTCTTGAGCAGCGTAGAGAGCTTTGATTTCCTCAACATCATCATAACTTCCAAGAAATATTGGTGAGCGCTCATGTATCTTTTTTGGAATCAAATCAAGTGCCTGCAAAGATTAGTAACAGCATATAAAAACGTACTGAAACAGATGCAGTAATTCTTTCCTTCTTTATTATAGATTCAAGTGAAGGCATTGATTAGATGAAATAATGTTTTCCAAGTCAAATTCATTTAAACAGGATAACAGGCCGTTGTTAACACATTAGCTATGCACAGAAAGTGAAGACAACTGAAAACTTTCAAGGGAACCGCATATTTCTTATAAAATTGTCATCGTCAAATCCTAATACCACATATATGGTGCAGTTAATACCCGTTGCTTGCCCGTGAATGACTGGCCCCCTGCTTGTTCCATCAGAAATGACATTGGAAAGACTTCGTATAGAACCCTAGTTAACACAGATTTAATCACAGTGTCGCATTAGTTAGATCCAGAGAATGGATTGAAGGTAAAGGAGACCAACTGTCTCCATAAATACTAAATACTAATGCTAAAGGTCCAACATGCATACCGCAATTTGCCATCGGGGCTCTTCTTATCACCAGGGTACATAAATACGCCACCATAGAGTAATGTGCGATGCACATCAGCTACCATGCTGCTCACAAGTATTAGTAGCAGAAATTAGGAATTTATATTGAAGACAATAAAATTAGACCTCAAGAATAAATCAGTAGAAAAAATTTTGATGGATTAAACTCAGAAACCAAGGCACAAGAAGCTTTGAAAGCAAAAGCTCAAAAGAAACAATTTAGAAGCCAACAGGCAAACTGATATGGATAAGGATGCATTTGTGGGTATGAAATATAGCATGAAGAGGATCAGCCCTTTAAAATAGGAGATTTGATAGGAGATTGGCAACATCCCTTTAAAATAGGAGATTTGCAACATCTTAGCTTAGAAGGAGTCTATTTAAATATTTAGTATGATAACTAGTAGGTCAGCATTCCTATTTCTACGTTAGTCTTTCCTATTATTGTTAAAAGTCCTATTTAAGGATCTTCCTAAATAAACTGATGCAACCAGCCTCGATATAAGGCCACGCTAGTTATGAATAAAGCATCAAACAATTTATCATAGAAATATTGCTCGAAAGGAAGAGACCTTTTCACGGACAAGTCTCTCTCTTGCATATAAGCATAGGGTCTTTTAGGAAAGGGAGGAACTCCAACAAGAGAAATCAAGAGGACTCCCTGGTGGATCGTCCTGTGACTAGATCCTATGCCCAAACCCATATCAATTTGGTATCAGAGCTAGACCCGATGGACGACTCAGGGAATATCCATAATGAGCTCAGGGCGTTTATACAAAGGGTCTATCAACGTTTCCAGCAAATGGAGGAGCTTTAGTAGAGGAACTTGATTGCCCAATTTGAAGAGATGAATAGCAGGTTTAGGGAGCTAGGAAGGGAACCGAATCATGGGGGGCATGGACGTGGGGGAAAAAGCAGCCATGCTTCGGCTAGCCAAGCAGAGGAGCCAAATGAAGGGCATCCCAAGGCCTGGATAGTGTCATGTTACTTGAAGTTAGAATTCCCCACCTACAACGGTTCAAAGGACCCTCTGGTTTTTTTTAGAGCCAATGGACGGTAGAAGAGGACTGAGTAGGCTTGGCTGCATTTCACTTGACAGGGGAGGCCCTAATTTGGTATTACCAAGTGGAACAAGAAATACCAGGAATGTCATGGGAGGACTTCAAGTCATAATGCAACACAAGATTTGGTACCACCTTAAGCACTAACTCGCTAGGAGAATTAGCCAATCTTAAACAAACGAATACTGTTGAGGAGTACTAGCGTCAATTTCAAACCTTACTAGCACGCACCATTGGTCTCCGACACGAACAATAGGTGGGTCTCTTTATAACGGGATTAGTTGACGGGATACGAATAGATGTGGAGATGCAATGGCTAAACACGCTAGGGATAGACATGAACATGGCAAGGGCTTTTGAAAGGAAGTAGTTGATGGACTAAGGGAGGGGGAGCTCGGCATACTTCTACCAGGGCAGAGCCAAAAGCAACGCTTTAGCTTGGGCAATAGTCAAAAGCTCTTGGGCCAGCCTTGCGACTGTTAACAATCGAGACAGCAAACCCCTGGGAGGTTCCCTGGCATTGGTCTCCAACATAGGAAGTAGCCCAACCTTGTTTTTCAAGCATTTGTCAAGGGAGAAGATGACCAAAAGACGGGCAAAGGGACTTTGTTTTAATTGTGATGAGCCATACTCGGGGGGACATAAGTGTAAACGGCTATTTTGGCTTGAAGAGGCAGACCCGAAGGAGGAAGATGACCAAGCAACCCCTAGGGAAGCCGAAATTTCCCTCCATGCGATCACTAGAATCAAGGACGCCTAGACTATGCAACTGGAGGCAGTTGTGGCAGGAAATCTGATGCTAGTATTGGTAGATTCAGGGAGCACGCACAACTTCATTAGTGAAGCGGCCGCCCTACAAATTGGATTAAAGGTTCAGCAATAACCAAGTATACAAGTTTCTGTAGCTAACAGGGAGTGGGTCCCTAGCTCAAGCATATGCGAAGCCATGTTACTCTAGGTGCATCTTGACTCCTTTTTAACTAATTTATTGGTTATTGCATTACAAGGATTTGATTGGTGTTGGGTGTGAAATGGTTGCGTACTTTAGGTCCAATTCTATGGGATTTTAAGTCCCTGACCATGAGCTTTGAGCTAGCAAGGAAAAACATGGAGTGATGCGGCCAGAAGGTGGAAGGAAGCATCCAGGTGCATGCTATGTAGGTTCAGGAGCAGCAGGCCGTAGCCTTGGAGAAAATCTTGGCAGAATTTTGGATCTCTTCCAAGAACCAACTAGCCTAACCCCCACTAGACATTGTGATCACCGAATCACTCTTCAATCGGGTTCTGGCCCAGTTGTAATTCGGCCATATCGGTACCCCCACCTTTAGAAGTATGAAATTTAGAGACAATGCGGTAAGATGCTACAATAAGGCATTATTTAGGCTAATCGGTCATTGTTCTCCTCACTCGTACTTTTAGTCGAGAAGCACGATAGGACGTGGAGATTCTAAATTGACTATCGGGAGTTAAACTCTCGTACAATCAAGGATAAGTTTCCCAAACCCGTGGAAGACGAGTTGTTGGATGAATTGTATGGTGCTAAGTACTTCAATAAGCTCGATTTTCGATCTACTACCATCAAGTGAGGATGGATCCAAGGGATGTGGAAAAGATTGCTTTTCGCACTCATCACGGCTGTTTCAAATTTTTGGTAATGCCTTTCAATCTCACAAACGCTCCATCAACTTTTCAAGCCTTGATGAATATGATGTTTCAGTCTTACTTGCGCAAGTTCATGTTGGTTTTTACTTGTATAACATTTTAATTTATAGTAAGATTTGGGTTGAGCATATGTAGCATCTACGCCCAGTTTTGGATTTATTACGCTCTCACCATCTCTTTGTCAAGAAATCTAAGTGTGCCTTGGGGGAAACTCAAGTGGCATACTTAGGTCATGTTGTGCATAGTGTAGGGGTTTCCATGGATAGCTCTAAAGTGCGGGCAGTCACAGCTTGGCCACCACCACAGTCGGTAAAAGCATTGCGAGGTTTCTTAGGGCTAGCGGGATATTACCGCAGGTTCATTAAGGATTATGGGGTCATCGCAGCCCCCCTTACAAACCTTCAAAAGAAGAATTCCTTCCACTGGAGCCCAAAGGCCGAATCTGCCTTTGCCAAGTTAAAGGAGGCACTTTCCACATCTCCAATGCTACAATTACAAGACTTTAACAAAGAGTTCGTTGTAGAATGTGACGCTTCTGGGGGCAGCATCAAGGCCATTTTGCAACAAAAAGGGCCCCTGATAGGGTGCTCGTTGGGCTCGTAAAGGCAGTACAACATTAGTAGCCTTATTTATGGGGACGTCCTTTCCTCATCCGCACAAATTATTACAGCCTCAAGTATCTGTTGGAACAACGACTATCTACGTTGCCACAACAGCATTGGGTGAGGAAGCTCTTGGGGTTCAATTTAAGGGTCGAATATCGCGCTAGCGTGCTCAACCATGCGACTGATGCTTGATCTCGAAAGGAAGACGATTCAACACTATTGTGTGCCATCTTTTGGCCTAAGGTGAAGTTTTTTGATGAGGTTCAAGCAGAGGTGGCCTCCTCGGATGACTTATTGCAACTCAAGGACCAGATTCTGCAGGGACAGATCGGTGCTGAGTGGTATACACTGGAAGGCCTAATTTTCTATGCTAACCGGGTATAACTTTGCCCTACTTCTCTATTGATTAATTTGGTAATTGAAAGTATACATAATTCTACTCATGAAGGGGTTCAGAAGACTACTCAACGGATTAAAAGTGATTTTACTGGCACGGCATGAAATCTGCCATTAGGGAGTTCATTCAAAATTGTCAAGTGTGTCTATGGAATAAGTGGGAGAATTTACACCCAGCAGGACTTATGCAGCCCTTGGAGGTGCTGGTACAAATATGGGTTAACATTTCAACGAATTTTATTGAGGGCCTTCTAAGGTGGGTGGTAAGTCAGTGTTGTTTGTGGTTGTGGATCGATTCTCTAAATATGCACATTTTCTTCCCCTTGCCCACCCATACACAGCTAGTTTGGTGGCCTAGGTGTTCTTTGATCGAATATTTCATTTACATGGCTTGCCTGAGTCTATTGTTAGTGATCGTAATGTGGTTTTTACTAGCATGTTTTGGAAGGAGCTCTTTTGCCAGTATAGGACTCGGTTGGCCCACTCCTCTGCTTATCATCCTCAGATATAGACAGACTGAGGAAGTCAATCACACCATCGAGATGTATCTTAGGTGATTTGTGGGGGATCGTCCTAGAAGTTGGGTGGATTGGATTGCATGGGCAGAGTATTGTTATAATACCTCCTTTCACTCTTCTTTGTGAACTACCTCCTTCCAAGTAGTTTATGGGAGAGAGCCTCCTCGTCTCTTATCCTATGAACCGGGACCTACAAAGGTGGAGGTTGTAGATCTTGCTCTGTGGGTAAGTGATGCAGTGCTGGCTGAAATTCGGAGCAAGTTGTTACATGCACAAACTCGGATGAAGCACCGAGATGAGAAGCATCGAGACTTGGTTTTTCAACAAGGGATTGGTTTGGCTCTATCCAAAACATTATCGGTAGCTTACTATGGCACCAAGAAATTATAGGAAATTATCTCCTAAGTTTTATGGTCCTTTTCAAGTGCTAAAGTGGCTTGGACAGGTGGCTTATCAGCTCGCCTAACCTCTGGGCAGCAAAATTCATGATGTGTTCCATGTCTCTCGGCTTAAGGCTTTTAATGGGGTCACCCCCATTTCTATTGGCCCCCCTTCCACCTCATTCTGATGGCAAGGTTGTCCCTACACCATATATGGTACTTTGGTCCCACCTGAACTGTGGCGTACGCGAGATTTTGGTGCAATGGCTCGGATTGCCTGCTGAAGAAGCTACGTGGGAAAAAGTTTCAAATTTCCAGCATGCTCATCCACACTTCGAGCTTGAGGACAAGCTCCTTGTCGACGAGGGGAGTAATGATGTGGACAAGGATGCATTTGTGGGTACGAAACATAGCAGGAAGAGGATCGGCCCTTTAAAATAGGAGATTTGATAGGAGATTTGCAACATCCCTTTAAAATGGGAGATTTGCAACATCTTAGCTTAGGAGTCTATTTAAATATTTAGTATGATAACTAGTAGGTCAGCATTCCTATTTCTACATTAGTCATTCCTATTCTTGTTCGATCCTATTTAAGGAACTTCCTAAATAAACTAATGTAACTAGCCTCTGTATAAGGCCACACTATTTATGAATAAAGCATTAGACAATTTATCATAGAAATATTGCTTAAGAGGAAGAGACCTTGTCATAGACAGGTCTCCCTCTTGCGTAGAAACATAGGGTCTTCTAGGAAAGGGAAGAACTCCAACAAGGGAAATCAAGAGGACTCCCTGGTGCATCGTCCCATGACTAGAACCTACGCCTAGACCCATGTCACAAACACTCGTGAATGAATGATCACTAACACTCTCTTATCATTTGTAATAGAATGGTATCTTCATTTAACATGACGAAATGATAAGGTCGAAGATAGATGAATTAATTGTTATGAGACATGTCCATGACACCTTCCAACGTATCTCAGAGATTTTGGTGAAGAACCATCCTTCGGGAATTTGCATTTATCCACATACCTAAAGCCAGATTATATCAGTGAACTTCAGTAAATACTAAATAATCAACTGAAAACCACAAGATTACTTTAAAGAATGCTCCATACTTGGTTGTTGGACCATCCCAATTCTTAGCATTTCCTTCATTTACTGAATAAATCTTTCCTTTCTTTGGAATCTATAACAAGAAGCATGAATTTTAGAATCATCAAGCATATCTGATTCAAGTAGCACCAGAAGTATCATTTGCATTTAAAAGCAGGACGCATTTTTTATTCACAGACTCATTCAAACCATACACCTCCATAAAGGGGTCCTCAGTTCATCCCCTGTTTCCATACTAGAAAATTACACAGAAAAACCTAAAAGTACACAATTAATATTGTAGCTTACAAGCACAGTCAAGTGATTAAACAGCAAAACAAAATTGTTCATGCAAAAGTAAAATCCAAAAGCAATCGAAGCCAAGTTTCATGGTTAAGGAGTATTGTTGTAATTACAAGTACTAACAACTTAGTAAACAGGTTTTTTTTTGCTTTAGCAGGTTTAAGAGCTTCACTCTTTGTTTTTATTACATAGATCACATATCGATAAATTGGTATAATCTTAAACAATTAGTCCAACAATCAGAATCAAAGGTACCTTGATATCAGGGTGAGTAAGTATGAACTCTCCAAGCGATGGATCAAGGGTGAATCCATTAACACCACTTCCAGTGCTCAGCACAAGCTGCATAATAAACCATCCTTTTGCAATAAGTTGAGCGCATGATGATCCTTAATTTAAACTGGCCATGGAGAAACTTCATGAAGCAAATTTTGATGCCTTAACCAAAGACAGCCTAAAAGAATTAATATCCAGGCCATCCCTAACCCAGATGCTATAGGTATGAGAAAAAAACTAGGTATTAGAATGTTACTGAGTGTTGCTCTTCATACCGTACAAGAGCTTCCATACATGCAATAGCCAGCTGCCAACATGTTCTTTCCAGGTTGCAGGACATCCTCTAGAGTTGGATCATGGTCCTGCTTCACCATGTAAATCCCAAAAATCTGGATGAAAGAGAAGAGACTCAATACACAACTCCAACCTCAAGTTATTCTAAACGAAAACCATTAATTTAAGTGCAATAGATGGACAGAAAAGTAAATATCCTGTAGAATGATTCTGCATGATGTGTATACCGTGCCGATGGAAACTCCACAATCAATGTTGGAAGATCCATCCAATGGGTCGAAAACAACGCAGTACCTGTTCACATGGGATGTATACAACATTTATGCTTAAAAAGAGTCCAGAATTTACAACCTAAAAGAAAGAAGAGAAAGCAAGAGGATGGATGGTGAATACTTTCCACGCTTAGCAGGCTCAACAAACGTGGCCTCTTCATCCTCTTCTGAGACAAGGATACACTGCCAAATAACTCAAAATCGTTAAACAAAATGAGGAGATATTGAAACAAAGCTCTTTCAAGTAGATAATCCTGAAACTTACAGAAATTATTGAAACAAAGCTCTTTTAAATAGATAATCCGGAAACTTAAAGGAGGTATCAAAACAAAGCTCTTTTAAATAGATAATCCTGAAACCGACAGGAGGTATTGAAACAAAGCTCTTTTAAATAGATAATCATGAAACTTATATTGAAACAAAGCACTAAACAGATAATCCTGAGACTTACAGGAGATATTGAAACAAGGCTCTTTTAAACAAGTAATACCGAAACTTAGAGGAGGTATTGAAACAAAGCTCTTTCAAACAGAAAATCCTGGAACTTACAGAAGGTATTGGAAAAAAAGCTCTTTTAAACGGATAATCCTGGAACTTACAGAAGGTACTGAAAAAAAGCTCTTTTAAACAGACAATCCTGAAACTTACATGAGGTATTAAAACAAAGCACTTTTAAATTGCAGCTCATTTTTCTGCACTACAGATTGGCCATGTTAGGAAGAGGGATAGCAGCAAATCTGAAAAGCAGTATGAAGAGTAGATGGGGATTGGAGTAATTCTGGCTTATGTGGTCTCATAAGTGTCCCTTAGATTTCAAGATGTAGATGATTACTAGGAACCACAACTCTATGTAATCTAGAAGATTTGGGCTATTCTAGATCTTTTGTACTCTAGAATGTATATATATTTCTTTAATGAAATCTGTTAATTTTCGGGGATAAAAAGCACTTTTAAATAGATAATCCTGAAACTTACAGTTCGTCCACTGCTGACTAAGGCCTTAATGAAAACTTCATTAGAAAGGACATCGAGTTTCTTTTGCTCTTCACCCTGTTATGAAGACAACCCAGAAGAATTAATAATAAATCAATGAGAAAGGAGATATCTTGGGAGCAAATGGAAAAAAACATTAACTTGCCTGAACGTTGGTCTCCCCAGCAAGTCCTAAGAGCTTGGCAAGACCCGCCTGCGCCAATCAAATTGAAATCAATATGATCAGACGCAAACGAACATTTACGTAACGGTAATGGGTTATTTATAAAGAAAGAAAGGAAGATGAAGAGACCTTGTTAACAGCAGAACAAACGAACTTGCAGCCGAGGACAATGTGACTGAGCAAGATGGTGAAGTCACCACGCGACTCAGGGTGTTTGGACTGCTCGTTCAAAACGTACCTGGTTATGGTCATCAAATCGGTGCGGTGAGCGTCGGCCGCGTGATCCATCGGAGGAGTAAGAGGAGTGTGTATGTGTGTAAATAATATATATAGGCTGAGATATGTAAGAGGTATGGTCTATCTGATACACGTGGAGGCGTGGCACTGAGGACTGAGGTGTGTGGCCGTCACTCAGGATAACGCCTCTCCGCTGTCTTATTATTCGACGGTTATAAGGTTGTTTTTTGGGTGTCTTGTTAATTTCTACCCTTTCCTGAAGATGGCAACTCAGATAACTGCGTGCTGACTCTGCTTTGCTTCATCAGCACAGGACACAGGACGAGGATGAGGATGAGTGTGGTGGACTTTGGAGGTCCTTTCTTACACATTTCTTTCTATTCTTTTACAAATTGTAAATTTGTTGTTCCTGTTCGATTTTCCATACTATTAATTACTCTCGAAGCCAATAGGCAATTGAAGTCAGGCACGAAGACGTTACCTTGCAATTGCCGGATACACATTTCTCCTTTATTCAAAGTAGAGAAGAATGAGATGCTGCGCGCACAGTTGGCTTGAAAATTGGAGCCTAGAGAATAATATAATGTCATTGTCACGGGAATCCAATGGCAGAAATTTTAAGCAATTTCTGGAGGAAGGTTTTTTTTTTTTTTTTTCCTTTTTCATTTATTTCTTATTTTTTAAAAATTTGGGACAACAAAGTTTAAAATAAATGTTAAGGCTTTTAAAATTTTATTATTTTAAAGTAAAATATTTTAAATTTTTGATTAACTTTTTAAAACTCAAATTAAAAATTTATGTCTTTTTGTTATTTTTGTTAATGCAACTAATGAAACCATTTTTTTTGCAAATCACATAAAACAGCCCCTGTAATATACTTGATTATTC
>JANIHZ010000006.1:26239421-26250491 GCA_027478365.1 Erythroxylum rufum | reverse complement strand
TTTTTTTAATCTCTTGATTCTAGGGGCAAATTTGTCCGAAAATACTTAATTGGAGTATCTTGAATGAGAATAAAAAACACAGGGGTTAAGGTGAACGAATTAAAAACACAAGGGTTAAGATGAATAATCAAGTATATCACAGGAGCTCTTTTATATAATTTGCCAATAATATAAAGGAAAAAGACTAAAAAGCCTCCTAACTAATGCAGAGATCTACTATACAAAACGCTGTGTTTGTCCCGATGCAGAGGAATCAGGAGGAGGGGCGGTGGCGCCTGGAATGAAACCATTTTTAATATGAGTTATGAGCATTCAGAAATTTTACGAACACATGGACGGTGGCACCCACATAGACTGATGGACTTCGCTCATAATTCATGACCCACTCATTTTTCCTAAACTAACTCTCACTTTTGAGCCTTAATTTTTCCCTTCCTAACCTTTATGTCACCTGACCAACAAAAACTCGTGACCCATTTCATGTGAGTTCTCTTCCCTTGTCTTCATCTTTGTGCTGTCCGCTGTATCTATTAAAAAGTCTTTAGCTTTTAGTCTATTTACTGCAACTCTCCCTTCCCCTCCTCGTGATAATACTTGTACGCACTCCTTTTTGTAGGATTTTGTTCTTAGAAGCCCAACTTAGCAATTTTTTTCCCTCTCTCCCTTCGAGTTTAAAACAGTGAAAGTTACTCTTTTCTAAAAAAGTTGATCTCTTGCAAGTATTTTTCTACTTTGTTAATTTAAATCTCTTGTTCTTCTTTGATTGATAGAAAATCGATAAGAATAAATTCCAAAAAAAAAAAAGAGAGGATAATAAAATTTTTATATAGAAAAACTCTCTAATACAAAAGGCAAAATTATAAGATCAAAGGTCCAAAGGATCTTCCACTATAATATAATAGAATTACAATAATTTCTTATCTGACTTAAACTAGATGTTAACTTCTCAACGTATGGATTATACATCGCTTGAATACCTCACCAATTTGAGTGTGTGGCGGATCACTCGCACACTCAAACTTAAAAGTTTGAATATTCTTCATTTTCTAAAGTGAGACTCTTTTTTCTCTCCTAGAGTTTGACTCTCGATCGTATCATGGATGCTCAAAATGCTCTTATTTATAACGGATTTGATGTACCTTCAAAAGCTTTCTTCTATTGAGTATTATAGCAAGTCATCATTAAATGATTTGTTCCCCATATTTTTTTATATTAGCAAATCTTCACTAACAGTGTTAACTTATTAGCAAATCTCCACCAATATTATTAATTTGATCTCGGTTCCTTTTTTATATGAATAAATCTTCACCAAAATCATTAATTAACTTGTGGTGTTCCAATAATTATGAAGGAAATCCCAACAAATTTCTCCCTTCTTAACTTAAATTGGGGGCCACTCTACCAGCACCACGAAAATCATAGAATATTAATATGCTTCATACAAGAGTGAGAGGTGTTCTTGACTAAGTATATTACCAAATTTATAGATGAAATGTTTTATCCATAATATATATATCCTTACATGCTTACGTAGCTGCGATATATTCAACCTTTATAGTAGAAAGTGCTATACGCTTTTAGAGGTTCGATTATCATGACACAACCTCGCAAAAGTCAAATATTATGATGTTAACTTTTTGGGATCGACATCTCCAACCTTGTTAGCATCTGTTTATCCTTCTAACGTAGGTTTTCTTCTACTAAAACATAAGCACCTTTGGTTGTACCTTAGAGATATCGAAGTATCTGTTTCATAATTTCCTAATGTTCTTTTATGGGATTAGACAAGAATCGACTCACAACATCAGTGACATATGAAATGTTAGGCCTAGTTTATATGAAGATGTACATGAGGCTACAAATTATAGATGAATATGAGAGCTTTCTCATTTCTTCCTTTCCCTTCTCACTTATTGGACTTTCCATCTTAATTATACTAAAATCGTCAATTTGATGTGTTGAGAAGAACTCTCTACGTGAAGTTACATTAAAGGAGGAACCCAAATCAATAATCTATGAACTATCATCATAGGTGATGTTAAGATCGTTGTCTTCTCTCTACGAGGAAGTCATCATTGTGATTTTTTTTCATAGCGGTTATACTCTTCTCTTCATTCTTTTTTAGGTCAGCCTAGTCTGGCTTAATAGTCTCGTTCTTCTAATCTCAGTTGAGATTTTGACATTCAATTTTGTATGACTAGGCTTGCCATAATAGTAACAGTTGACTATTGAATATGATTTAAATCGGCCTGTTGACTTATCATGACCTTTGCTTACACTCCTTTCATGAGTCTCAATTATTCCTCTGTTCTCAACAATATTAATATTAAATTGTATTGATACACCACGTTCCTTTCTCTTAGCTTCCTCTTTTAATAGATTGTCAATGATGGTGTTTATATCGATTTTTTCTTCTGGGGCCAAGTCGCAAAGTGTGAAAATGAGAGTATCCCAACTCTTAGGTAGCAAGCTGAGAAGTAGCAAGGCTTATAGCTTATCATCAATCTTAATCTCAAATTTTGTTTGTTAATTTATAATCCCCTTAAAGGTGTTTAAGGCTATATTTGGTTGGGGCTTTATTAATGGAATGGAATGGAATGCAATATTATTCCATTTTTTGATAGGAGGGTTTATAATGAAATAAAATGAAAATGGGATGGAAGAGGAGGGTTTCATATTACATCTCATTCCAACCTAAATAGTAAAAATAAGAAACCTCTTATTTGGGGGGTTTAGGATGGAATATAAAACAATAAACAACTTTTCACTATATTACATTATAAACCTTTCTTTCAAACAACATTTCACTATATCACATTATGAATCATTCCATCCCTCTCAAACATCAAATTTCTAATATTACATCTATTTATATTCCATTCCATTCCATTAAAAACCTTATTTTAAACCAAACATAGCCTAAGTCCTCAATCATACTTTGACCGTCCTTATATTCCAACTTGACCAGCCATCTTACAAGGTGGATTTTGTTTCGAGGTGTCTTCTTTTACTAAACACAACCTTACTCTCTAGGAAATCCACCATCTAGTCTTTATTAACCAAAGGTCTATCAAGCTTTTTTTATGAATGTGTCATCTAGAGCATTGATTGTTTCTTCATCTATAAACACATTCCCTAAAATCATTTGAGAAACTCCTTAAGCTAGTAATTCTGTTAGCTTCAGTTCAGAACAAAGAGCTATTAAAGTCCCTAAGCACAATCTAAGGACCATTAATATTAATTTGAATAGAGGAAAGGTTGTTTTGTAGATTCCTTATTTGCAAAGAAAGGTTGCAACCATATATAAAGGTAGTATATATCATCATATTCTCTTGCCAAAAAAAAAATTGTTAAGATGCATGATCTAGTAACTACACATAATGACGTTCAATATGACTTTTCTTGTATTATAGCCCAAAATAACTCTTCCAAAATTGTGATGATGGTGGTTTAATAACAAGGTCCAATTCTTTCCTAACACATTTATTTGAGACAGATTATGAAGGCTAATTTTTCTTTCTGGAAACCCTAGGATAGTTGGGTTACCCTTGATAAAAATCTTTAAACATTAGTTGTTTTTTTGGGGTAATTTATATCCCAAATGTTATAAGAGACAATTGACATACTAAGGGGTCAAAAGTTTTAGTCCTTTGGACTTATTCTTCCTACCTAATTTCCTTCTAGCACTCTTGAATTCCATATATTCATCATCTTGTGGGGGATCATATGGAACTAGTTTATGAATTTTTTAATTAAAATCCTCCAATATAAACTTGTTAGGTAAGATCTGGTGATTACTATTATCACCTACTTCTTGGATAGAGATATTCTCAACAATAGTGATTTCAACTTCTTTCCCTTCAGGTTCCTTTCTTTTAAGTTGTCCATTGCACCAGTAAGTAATTGATCTGGCTCTAGTCTAACTCTATTGGTTCATATAATCTTTTCTATAACCTCCTCCTATGAAAAGTCTCTTTCTTCAAGTGTTACAACATTAGTGCCTTAGGAGTGGTTTTCTTTTGATTGGTTATTAATCCCCATCAAATCATTATAATCACCCTTTTGGAACTTTATGCTAGTGGATTTCCATATCTTACCTTATTATTTCAAGGTTGCTTCCCATTGGTATGTATCTATAATGGAATCCTAATAGAGTGTGTTATTTTCCCTTAGTCTCTTAAGTGGAATTGCATTTGGTAACACAATAACACATACTTTCACATACTCTATTCTTCTTCTCCTTGTAGTAGTTTCATCTATAGACAATTTTCTCCCAATAAAGATGACCAGAAACTTATCCCCTTAGTGGACTAATATTTTAGAGGTACATTGTGCATATTAATCAAAAAAGGGACCTTTCAAGTTTAATCTTACCTAGTTTAATATTTAGTTTCTAAACTTAAAGGAAAGTGGGAATGTTAACTTTATGCCAAGGTCCTTCTTTCATTATTCTCTTTTCCTCAAATTTATTGGAAAACTTGAACAAAGTGTTACTATCTTTTAAGAGTAACACTTCAACCAGTCTTAAACTTTTCTACTATTTAAAAGAACAAGTATGAATGACTAGAAATGGAGGGCGTTTGTTGATGAAGAATCCAACATATTAGAATTCCAACATTATCTCTTTCCTTTAATACTTCCACTTTAAGATAAACCAGGAACCTTCCTCCCTTCTTAAAAAGGAGGAAATACTCTAGAGAGGCATCCATATCAATACCTATAATATTCTTTTAAGAAAAATAGGGATGAGGGGTCTACTTGAAGGTTTTTTCAATGATTTTACATTAGCCAAGCCTTGACTAGAGGGACCAGGAGAGGCTGAAGGGTTCGAAGCACATAGGGAAAGGTTGGAAAGGTTACCAAATTTAATAGAACTTACTCTTGGGTTCTGACAGACATCTCAAAAAGGAAAGCTGAAGGAACTAGGAAGTAGCAACTTTTAAAATGTATCTACTTAAAAAGGTAACAAAAGGGAGGCAAGAAAAGTAATAAAGGTGAAAGGACAAAGGTGACCCTGGTCACAAACCCTTGAGAAAGCCATTGGATTGAGATACAAGAATGTTCTTTGAAGGGGAAAGTGATGGGATTATTGAGGGAGAGTTAAGCTAGAGTCTCAGCAAGGCAAATGAAAGAGGAGGAATTAGGAAAAAAAGGAAATAAAAGAGAGGTTAGAACTAGGGAAAAGGGAAGACACAGGAAGATAAGAAGGTGGTAAGAAGACAAGGAAGGTCTCTTTAACCAAAGGGATATATTAGAGGTAGGGATGGCAATGGGTCGAATCAGGCTTGGTTGGGTCCAAAAACTAAGCCAGAGACCCAATTTGAGATGGGCATAAGCACAGGCCTAATTTCCAAGCCTAGTTAAAGGGGAAGGAAGCAAAGTAAATAGAAAGCAAAGAAATAAACATAACGGAGTGGGAGGATAAAGTTTAGGGAGGAGAGGGGGAAGGCAAGAGCAAACATAACCTTCATACCCATTCCATAAAACAATCAAAAGAATTGAAGGGTTTATAGAAAAGCTTTAGAAGATTTCAATCTCTTAATGTGATCCACTTTCTTGAAATGATTCAGGATCTCTTACTTTTTTAAATATAATTTTTAAAAGTGTTTTAGGGTTTTCTCTCTTTAATGGTTGCTAACTCTAATTACAACTTTAAAATACTAAAAGAAAACTAAAACTTGGCCTTTTTCCAGGGTTTTTGCATCTTTTTAAATAGGGTTCCTATTGTAAACATGATCTAGGACATATTTGTTTTCTATACTATGTTCAATTATAGAATTTTAACTTATTGTCCAAACAACGCACAAGGTTGAACATAGTCATACCTTCCATTATGATCTACTCTGTCTTTCTCAGAACTCAAAATGTAAAAGTTTTAAAAATCTTCCTAAGCATTTCGTAGCATCTTGGATCATCTTAGTTGGTGTTTAGATGAGAAATTTATGCCCAAAAGCATTATCAAAATTATCCAAAATTATCTATTTATCTTCATTTTTCTCTTAACAAATCCATTTGCATTAGTTTGTCATCTCTAGTTCCACTCTTTTAAATTTTATTTTTATAAGGGAATTAAAGCATTTACACCCTATTTTTAAGCCGTGTATTCCTCTATATTTGTTTGTTCATGTGATATAACCTCCTATTTGACAATGTAGGAGGTTATGTCTTCACTAGAGTTCCTATATGGAAAAAATCCTGGCACATGGTTGTGGGTTAATTTGTGTTATGTTAAAGCTGCAGTTTCTTCTTATTTTACCTTGTAAAGATGTCTAATCCTTAGTGAACATCATTTCCAAGCAACATATCTAAAATTACATAAGACATAATAAAAATTGATCAAATCAAAGTAATTTAGACAAGAAAATATGGTAAAATATTAAGTAAATATATATACTCCAAAAGTACATCAAAAATTCCAACACCTAGATTTTTTTTGTCCTCCAGTAAATCACAAAATTGAGCTGGAGAATCTTGAGACATACTAGCTCTATATGAAAGTTTTGTAGCATCATTTAACTTAATGCTATTATTCAAATTTGGGTTTGAAGATGCCTTAACCTGACTTCCCCTTTTTGTAACTTGTATTTTACCTTTAAAATATTGATTCCTATAAGCTCAGAGTATCCCTTCATTAAAATCTGCTCCTTGTTGGTCTATCCATCTTTCTTTAATGATGTATGTGTGATGTCCATTTATAGGAGATAGAAATTGAGTGTTCATAAAGCTTACCAGGTTCATTAATAGAATCACTTTAGGGAAATCTTGATTAACATCTATAAGCACACCAGCCTAACATAGTTTATCCTTTCCTTACTAATTATGTCTTATCCATTCCAATAGGTTTACCTATGAATTTGAAAAGATGACTAAAGCCTAAGGTGGTCTAATAATCAAGTGGCATATTGTGCATATTTATTTAGAGAGGAACCTTTTTCTACTTAATAATTTGAAGATGTCCTTGGTTGCCATATTTTGGAGGAAGATAGACATGTTCTCGTAATGTCATGGACTACTGTCTAGTATTTTTTGAGTTTTTGGAGCAAACTTGAACTTTGTTTTTAGAAAATAAATAAGAATATCATTAATTAAACTAGATCAAGATAAGTTGAAATCAAATACATGAAGCAATAATACCCTTCAACCTGATGAGTCATAGGGAATCAAAAGGCTTTTCCATCACTAATGAAAATTAAGTATAAATAACTATACATCATAATGCATTCAACTTAAGGTTACTGAATCATCCACCTTGAAAACTAATTAGGACTCATTGACTTAGCTAGATTCCTCACAATTGTAGCTTCTATAGTCTTTTTTAGGAGCTTATGAAAAATGATGATGGATCTGGTATGAGTTCCTTTGAATATCCTATTATTTCTTTCAATTTCTATCAAGTAGACTAAGGTGCCAAAAGCCAATCCAAACATCTTTTGGTTACTTTAAGTACTATATTTAAGATTCACCACCCATAATATAATAAGTGTGGGGTCATGAGATGTTAACAAGTGCAAGTATATAGTTCTATAAGAAGCCGGAGAATAGATATTTAAAGAACATATGGTCTATATCCTCCTACTACTCCTAGCATACTATGTATATGGGATTCAATTGAAAGAATTTAAAGGTGTCTTTTGTTCCTAACTTAAAATTAATAGCAAACCATAAGATAAAAAGTTAGGCTAGGATAATATGCCATTCCATAAGGTTCTCTAAGTTTGAAAATAACTTTCTAATGGAGATATTTGACTAAATCACAGACTTGTTGTTGAGTCAATGGATGGAATCATCTTTAGAGGAGTTAGGAGGGTAAGAAGGGAAATTGCTCCTTATAAGGTCAAAGCCTCTTTAAGCATATTCAATCCACTTCTATAAGTTGTTTTCTATAATTAGCTCCACCTTTCTTATAACTAATATACGAGCTTTTAATTTATCATAACCTTGATTCTTATAAAGGGTGCCCGGATCATGCAAATGATCAAACCAAAATGATGTGTTCTTCCTATTACCAATATTGTGCTTAATATTTGAACAACCAAATCCCTCATTCCTATAATTTGCTTTAAAATCCATTAAGAACTAGTTTTTCCCTTAATTAATCATATGCTTGCGCCATTTAAGAAATGCATGTAAATGCATTAGACCTAAAGGGACTCCTTCTCTGTCAAAATCTTCTATAGCCTTTTAACTAAGAGCACTTTGCTCAAAGTTCTAGTGAGATGATGCCAAGTTCTCCATATTCCTTAGGTGTGCAGATGTCTTATTAACTTTAAGAATTTTGGTCCTATCCTCTAAGCCTGACCATAAGAATCTTTTAAGAAGCTTTTTAATTGGTTTTATGACCTCCTTGAAAAGAGCAAAATACGAGCACTAATGAATGTGCAAGTTAGATAAGATTAGGATGATCATTTGAATCATACCATCATATGATAAAGGATTATTGCAACTATTATTCAGCTTACTTTGAATTGAGTTAAGCATCAGGTTATAATCAGTACAGGGGAGCTTCTTAATGATAATAGGGATACCTAGATATCTGAATGGGAGTTGTTCCTACTTGAAATTTTTAGTTAAGATAATCAAATCAATCACCTCATTGGCCTTGTAAGAATTTTCTTTTATGGGGATTCTAACTAAGTTTTGAACTAGTTTAAGGAATTTAGGAAAACCTATCCTAACTTTGTGGTTGCACTATAAAATAATAGTAGATCATCTATAAAAGAGAGCTTATAAATGCCTATCTTATAACATTTGTAATAAAATTTAAATTAAGTCACTTTTAAAATGTTAAGAGTAATCATTCTATAAAGCATTTCATCATTTAGTCAAAAGAGATAAGGGGATAAGGGGTCCCCTATCCTAAGCCCCCTACTAGCTATGAATAGCCTTGTTGGTTCCCTATTAACCATCACAAAGAATGATGTAGATGTAATATGTTTTTTTTTCCAAAAGATCAAAGATACAGGGAATTCAAGCAACTCCATAAAGCTAAAATGAAAGTTCCAGTTTAAAGAGTCAAATTCCTTTTTTAAATCAATTTTAAAGCACACTTTTAATCCCCTTTAGCTTATGATATCACATAATATTCTTGAGCAATTAAGATATTATCCCCAATATTTCTCCCTTGAATGTATGCACCTAAATTATGATTATTGATTTCTTTGATAACAACTTTTAACTTGGATTCTAGAATCATTAAAATAGCCTTGTAGATCACATTACAACATGATATATTTATATTTATGTATATAAGATGGATTAAGAACTTTAGGAACTAGAAATAAGAAGTTTTTTTTAAAGTTCCCTCAAGAGTTTACCACTTTGGAAAAATTCAAGAATAGTATTAAAGATCATTGAACTTGTGATGTAATAAGTGTTTTAGAAGAATGTAGCGTTGAAGCCATCAGGCCCAGGTATCTTATAAAGGTTCATAGAAAGAATAACCTTTTTAATTTCCTCTTTTATAATCTCCTTAATGAGCATACATCTAATCTCCCTCAGTAGAGAGCTAGTGTAACACCCGTATATCCCTTGGGAGGATATATAGATGCTACACAAAACAAAACTGAGCAAAAATAATCTAAAACATACCAAACATTCCTTACATGCATTTCTATAAACTCGAGCAACATACATTGCCTTTCATTAAAAATTGTTTTTAAACAGAACATATTAAACATATTGTACTTATCCAAATATATGCCATAATTTCAAATGCCAACCTGTATAAAGGTTATTACAAATCATTTACAGGATATTATAAACCTTATCTACAAATATACAAAATGTCTCACTACATTAAAATACAACTCAAACTTTAACATAAACAAAGACTCAAACAAAAATAACTTCTAAAACAAAACACATTCTTTTTGGCTATTGCGGTTGTCTTTTTTCCAGTCTCAAACCTTCTTATCAGAACCTACACAGAGGCAAAACCATCATGCTAAGCATATAGCTTAGTGGGGAAATAACTAAACAAGATATAATTTGGAGACTATTTCTAATAGTCGTTTATCATTCACATATACAGAATCAAATTAAATCACATACAACCTTTAATTATTCAAATTAGAGAACAATCCAACATTATTTACATCTGAACAAAATATAACTTATCAGAACATGATATACTTGCTTCAAAACAAGACTTACAAGTATTCTAATAGAATACCATAATATCAAAACAGAACTTTAAAGCATCAAAACAGGACTTGATTATGTTAAAACATAACTTGATTATATCAGAACATAGTTTCAATTGAATTATAGTTGAACTTAGCTTATATCAGAATTGAACATATATCTAAAAACACAAAACAAGTTAGACTGCTAATCCTTTTTACAGAAGTAGGTAACGGGACCAGAACTGAAGATACTATGATTGGTATCTGAAACAGAAGAGACTAATGTCTCTAAATCAGGGGACACCGTAATGTCGATAATTAGGGGACACCTTAGTGTTGATAATCAGGGGACACCGTAGTGTCAATAATCAGGGGACATCTTAGTGTCAAGTTATAGGAACAACTGTAGGCATGCCTATTTACCCACGACTAGGACTTGACAGTTTTTAAAACAATCTATTTCAGATTTCAAAATCACAAGCAAATAATGTAGTGTATAACATATGACTTTATTTCATTTTGCTCCAATTGAATTTATTCATTGACATATGATCAAATTATCATGCCTTATAAATACAAGCATGTGCAATAATGCATCAATAAAAGTATTAAGTCATCACACATTATGTACATTCACATAATTAGAAAGAACTTCCAATACAATCCCAATTATCAAACTCCTCAGACAATTGATGGTCCGAAATTATCACAATATCAGAATCACATGATAGTGAAATAATACATAAGTATGAATTTCCTTATGCCCAAATTGAACACATTCACTCTCACTTGAACAAACTTATCATACCTTATAAACATTAGTGATTGAGCCAAGTTTACTTTATAAATTGGCCTCATTTTCTTAACTGTTTATGCACTCGTTGACTCCTAATTGATGATTTTTGTGCTTAAATTGGTTCCTTATATCGAGCTCTCATAACTTGCA
>JANIHZ010000006.1:26171437-26183168 GCA_027478365.1 Erythroxylum rufum | reverse complement strand
AAATTTGTTGTTTATTATTATTATTATTATTATTTGATATTAATTTTTAATTATTATTATTATTATTTATTAACTTTTTTACTAATACAAATTATTCGTAATAAAATTATCAATGAATTACATATTTCTAATCATATTAAAGAGCAAGGGTATTTTCGTCATGGATACACTTTTTATATTCTGTCCATTGCAACCAAATACATTTCTGTTCTCGAGATAGAGACAGTTTTTTCTGTTCTGTCCATCACAATCAAGCACCTTACTGTCTTCAATTTTTGTTCTGTTCTGTCTCCAAATTTTTGTTCTATTCTGTCTTCGCATATAGGAAACAACAATCATACGCAACGTAACTACTTGGAGTTCGGCTACAGAAGGAGAAAAACTTCTCCAAATGTGATAGGGAGGTATTTGTTAGTTTCAATTAATATCCGATACACCATGGTTAGTTACCTTTGTTTGTAAGCTGCCCGTTCCAGGACTCATCTCCTCCTTGTTGTCCTTGTATATTGTAACTTGTTTTGTTAACTTTTCAAAAAGAAAAAAAATTGTGAGGCCTTTAAATTTTATAAGTATGTTTTCTTTTCTGAAAAATAACAGTACATATAGAAACCAATAGCTACCTTAATTTTACGACTGATGAAGAGGCCTGGAGAAAGGTATTTCTCTCCAGCTAACACCCATGTTGACGCCAAAAGGCAAGTGCAGGATTGTCTTGATACACTTTCCTTTTTTGTCTGAAGTACTTCCAATTCTGACACAAAGAAGCAAAGAAAATATTTTTCCTGAAGCTTAACTTCCATCAGCAGCTGACTGGGACGATGACAGGTTGAGTTCTATAATCTCCAAATTTCTCTAAAGATCTGTTAAATTAACCTTTGAAAAAGGCTAGACAAGTGTGAGAATTGAGGTACCTTGGAAGGTTTTAACTTCTGAAGCATCAACCAGTGACCTCATATCCACATTAATATGGAGCAACTATTTCGAGGGACGGCAAAAGAACACTGTTGACAACTACAATTCTTTTTTGAAGAAGCCGACTTTCAAATTTGGTTGGTTCAATAATTACAAATAATGAGGGCCTATGAATTCATAGAAATTCAATTTAAAATGCGATCAATAACATACTAGAAGACGCAAACAATGCCTTCATATGGAGAAAACAAGAACAAATCTTTGGCTGATACCATCAAGGGAGTAATAGAGCAGAAACAACAAATTAGTGCGACCAAACAAAGTTACGCAGAATCTGAAATTAAACAAGGCCGGCCATTTCATACCAACTACGGCAGTAGCAGCCACTAAACATAACAAGAATCGCAATAAGGTGCGACGTTCCTTGTCTATACATGAAACTTTCGAGAAAGGACAAATACAAAGGTCAGCCATTTATGCGGAGAAACTGGAGCTGACACGTGGAATAAATAGCACCTGCTATGACATTTTGCAATCATAATTAATGTTTGGTCTTATCTATTTGTTTAAACAACTAGCGAGGAATGGATTTGAGCATCTTACTGATATTGATTCTCTTAAGCTTGGTTGTGTTTGCAGCTCTTTTCTTTCTTCAATCATGGACTTCACCGAAAACAATGGATAAAATTCCTGGTAGCTTAGGTTGGCCTATTGTAGGTGAAAGCTTCTCATTCCTGTCAGATTTTGCAAGCCCATCTGGTATAGCTGGCTTCATGAAGAAGAGGCAGCACAGGTAACCATTCATTTGCAACATTTGTTGTGATGCTCTATATTGTATATACAAAGGCTATTTAATCTTTGTATGCATACTCTTAGGTACGGAAAGGTGTTCAAGACATTTGTCCTGGGAAGGTTCACCGTCTTCATGACAGGAAGAGAAGCTAGCAAAATCTTGCTAACAGGAAAAGATGGGATTGTGAGCTTGAATCTTTTTTATACTGGGAGGCAAGTGTTAGGCCCAAACAGTTTACTCCACACAACTGGAGAAGCACACAAGAAGGTTCGGAGACTAATTGCAGAACCGTTGTCAGTGGATGGCCTGAAAAAGTACTTCCATTTCATTAATGATCAAGCAATCCAAACATTAGACAATTGGCTTGGCCGAACAGTTTTTGTTCTTGAAGAAGCTTCTACAGTTAGGCCCTTACGTGTTTTTCATCTATATTTGTTGTATTTTATTCCTTTAGGATATCAAATTAAGCGCTCATATTTCTGCAGTTCACCTTGAAAGTGATAGGGAACATGATAATGAGTTTAGAACCCGAAGGAGAAGAGCAGGAAAAGTTCAGATCCAATTTCAAACTCATTTCTTCCTCTTTTGCATCCGTGCCACTCAAAATCCCTGGGACAGCTTTCTACGATGGTATTAAGGTATCACTCATAATATGTACCTCAAACTCGTCAATTGAAAAATATAATGTCGGCGTTGTTTAAGATAGAACCGTTTGTTAAAACGCGAAGAAAACAAGCTTCTTTGAAATTCAAGTAATGCACATTGTTCCTTGGTCAGGCTCGAGACAGAATGTACTCTATGCTGGACTCGATAATTTCCAGAAGAAGAAGTGGGCAAAGCTTCCAACAAGATTTCTTAGAATCTCTGATAATGAAACATAGCACAGAAGGCGATGGAGAGAATACTGAAGACAAATTGACAGACAGTCAACTGAAGGATAATATCCTAACTTTGTTAATTGCAGGTCATGATACTACCTGTGCTACCCTAACATGGGTCATCAAGTTCCTAGAAGAGAATCCCAATGTCCTGGAACACCTCCGGGTAATGTTATATCCATAAACCAAAGAGCAAACTGTAATTGGTTCACTGGACCCACTTCTATCCGAATCTTGAACGTTTTAGGTTGCAGGAGGAACACGCGCAGATACAATCGAAGAGAACAGATGGCGAAACAAACCTCACGTGGTCTGAAGTTAATAGCATGCATTTCACAAACAAAGTGAGATACAAATTAAAAAACTATCTATTTGGTTTGACGTCAGCGTATTGTTTTCATTGTTGTTTTCGATGAGGTTCAGGTAATCAATGAAACTCTTCGGCAATCCCCAGTACTCCCATGGCTCTCAAGAAAAGCTGTCCAGGATTTTGAGATTGATGGTATTAGATAAACAAAAAAATCATCATTCATCACTGTTTGACACGTCTTTTAGAAACATGCATAATGTTATGGTGGTAACCATTGATATTGCAGGATACAAAATCAAGAAAGGGTGGTCTATTAACTTGGATGTTGGTTCGATTCACCATGACCCAGAAATCTTTTCTCAGCCTCAAAAGTTTGACCCTTCCAGATTTGATGTAACTTTAGCACTGCCTACTGCACTACCGTAGCGGCCATCTTATTTTATCTAATGAAAAGTATTATCTTTACAATCAATTTTCAGGCACCGGTAAAGCCATTCACCTTTCTTGGATTTGGTAGCGGACCGCGCATGTGCCCCGGGATGAACCTGGCCAGAATTGAAATCTGTGTGTTCGTCCATCATCTAGTCACCAGATACAAGTAAGTTCAAATTATAATTAAAAAAACCAAAAACAAAATAAAACCCTCTGGATGATTTTCCTTCCGGCATACTGAATAATTACTCTTTCTCTAGTCTTTGTCAAGTAGAAAACAAAGTTCAACTGACATTCATCCTTCTATAACAGGTGGAGAGCCCCGGGGAAAGATGAGTCTGTCCAGCCAACTCTCGTGCAAATGCCAAGAAACAAGTACCCTATTGTAGTTGACCAACTTTAAGAAGTTTCTATGTCCCAAGATCATCAGCCATGCACTGAGGGTTGAAAATTGAATTATCAATAGCATATGATTTAAGTAAAGATGCTTCCGTGTGATTGTAAGACGGCTCTTAAGAAGAATTTAGATATTAAATAATAAATAGTACAAAAATAAATATTAAAATATGTAGTAATTTAAATAAATTGAAATATATGGGTATTCATTTTCTTATTTCATGTAAGCATCCAAATATCTTTAAAAAATTAAGCATAGTATCTGTAAATATAATTAATGAGTTTTTGTATCGTAAGTTTTGTTTTTACTTGTAATCATTGTTTCCTTTCAATCTTAATTGAGCTATGATCTTTTTCTATCAGTGTAATCATTTCAATAAATGGTATCAAAGTCTATTAGAATGTATATATCTTTTTATTATCATATGCTCATCGATTGTCACTGTGAATGAATTGAATCCTTTATGTAAAAAATAGATATTATTCAATATTTAAAGGTATAATATTCATGTATACAATTATTATTTACGTAAGATAGTGGGAGCTATTTCTCTCAGCTCAAAGTTGTTTGGAATAAAAGTAATGACAACTAAAACGAAGTTAAGAAGTTCAATGAAAATACTTTTTGTTGTGGAAGCAAAGATAGAACCTATAAAGGGATGCCAATTATGACACTAGTTCTTAACCAAGGAGGGGAAAGATGTATATCCATTTCTGTGATTTGTTCTCTAAGTGATCAATTTCTTTGTGTTTAATGTTGCATTCACTTGTCTAAACAAAGACTTGTTGTAATGATGCCTTTGGTTGGGTCTATTAGTGAAATTTTTAATTTTAAAAAAATTCATCTACCTTTAACTGATGAAGTTTTGTTAGGCATATAAGAGGAAAAAAAATAGCAAAATAGATATGAGATCATCTTGTAAATCTATGCAAAGTCAAGTCACCTATAATGAAATTTTTTTAAGAAAATTTTTTATATGCTTTTAAATATTAAAATTTGCTTTGGTGATTGAACACATCAGTAAGATAGTTGCCTTATTATCTCAGCTAACATGGTTAGACTATAGAATTGAGTCACATGAGTGTGTTATAATTTTATTTAAAAGTCTACATGATTTGTGTGTTCAACTTAGCTAATAATCTTTTTGCAAATTACATAGTCTTCAATGATGTTGTACTTGTAATTTTTTAGGAAGACTTTGGTTGAACACTCTTCTTTGACTTAACACGGTCTTCAATATGGGTATAGCTTTTAATGTGTCTTATTTCTTAAAGTTATAGAAAAATCTGTAATCTCATATATGGGTGCGTTTTAGATTGTGCTTAATTTTATAAAGTTATAAGAGGATCTACCGTCTCGGTCACGGGTGTGTCCTAAGTCGTGTCTAATTTTGTAAGTTGTAGAGAGATCCACCCTGAAACATGATTTTACCCTAACTCATGCCTACTGACATTTATAAGTTCATAAGCAATATAGCCTAGTCCACGGTTATGTCCCAAGTCATGTCGACTTGAAACCTTAGTTTTTTCTTTTTTTAGTATCCATGGGCATGTTTCTTTTCTTTTAGAACAACTTTTGACTTATTTTTTATTTAAGAGTCATTAGTACTTCTTTTATTTGCTCTTTACTAAAGTTTGAACTTATCAAAGAATTCTTTCTTTGTGATGTTCAAACACTTAATAAGTTTATTTTTTGATTATTTATCATCTACAAGTCTTTTTTTATATATCTATTTTTGCTTTCTTAGGTTTGATTTAAACTTGTTTGTTAGTTTTTAAAGTTTATTCCTAGATAAGTTTGCATAAGTTAGTATCAGACTTTGACTCTAAATCAAGCATAGTTATCCTTTTATTTTTCGTATTATTTTAATTCCAACTTAACTTTTTTCTAAAATTTTGTTTTCTTTGTTACTTCTTATTTGTTCCTCTACTTGTTCTTTTGTCTATAAAGCTTCAACTAAACAATCCAAAAAATAAATTTCTATCACCTTCTTACTTTTAGGTTTTGTCTATCTTACTTTTATGTTAAAATCTCTTCTTTGTTTAATTCCTTTGTTTTTTTATCATTCATACAAATTGTTTGTATGATTGTGAAAAGAAAAAAGAAAAGAAAAAATTAAAACAACGAACAAAAGAAAGTAGTGTAGGAATGGTTTTCTTAAGAAAAATCATTCCTAAATATAGTTTGAACTTCTTATTGATCTTTGCTAGTTTTACTCGACTTTTTTGTTTCTTACTCAACCCTTGATTTATATTCTTTCCACAATGATTAATTCCTTAGGTTTTGGACCTTACAAGGCTAAATTATTGTTTGAGTTTGTTTAGTTCTTTAAAGAACTTATAAAGATAGTAAACAGTGAAAGAAGATAAGATAGCATGAGATTAATATTGAGAAAATACAAAAGTTTAAAGTGAAACACGGGCTAAATAAGTTAAATTAATCAAACATATGGGAGAATGTTTAAGGTTATTACTAATATTCTTTTATAAGTTAAATCATATATGAATAAGACAAAGATGGAGGGGAATGAAGGACTATACATTCATGCTTTAAGTTATACAACAATAGTTTTGACATATGTATGATGTTTAGTGAGCTTAGAAATATAATAGAGTTACAAGATATTGAACATAACTAATTTACAAAAGGGACAGCAACAACAATAAGTTCTCAAATATGATTTTCATGATGATGAAGAGGGGGATATCTTACATGATGAATGCTATTAATTAAAAAATAGTATAGGCAGATTTTCATAATAGGGCGATTGGCAATTTAGAGGCTATGGAATGGTTCCTCAGCTATATGGAAAACTTGGAATCTTTAAAAATGAAGATTCCTTCATTCTAAGAGAGAAATGACCATGAGAACTACTTAGAGTGGGATAAGAAAAAAAATTGATTTTTAACTACCACCATTACACTGAAGAAAAATAAAATAATATTCATTGCTATTAAGTTTATTGTCTATACTATTATTTAGTAGGATCAACTTATGTTAAATAAGTGAAGAAATTATGAGATAGCTACTGATAATTGAGACGATATGAGGGCGAGCATGAGGAGATGCTTTATCCCTTATCACTATTATAGGAGAATTTTCAGAAATTGTGATGCCTCATTCAAGAGTCAAAAAGTATTAAAGATCACCATAAGAAGATGGAGATTGTCATAATTCAAACTAATATATAGGAGAATTAGGAAGCCATTATAGCTAGACTTTTAAATGGTTTCAATCATGAGATTATTGATGTAGTAAAATTGTAATATTATATGGAAATATAAGATATGGTTCATATGACCGTAAAGGTAGAGAGAGAATTAAAGTGTAAAAGAGTATCGAAGTACCCAACTTATCATAAGATCCTAATTGAAATGGTTTGTAGGATCTAGAAAAAAAATACTATCTATGATATTACTTTATAGGATCAACTTATGTTTAACATATGAAGAAATCATTAGAGGCCTATTAATAATTGGAAGGATATAAAGGTGATCATAAGGAAGATCTTTATCACTAATCACTATTATAGGAGTTTGTTCTAGAAATTGAAATACCTCATTTAAATGGTTTGAATCATAAGATTATTGATGTAGTATAATTGCAATATTATGTAGGATTGGAAGATATGATTCATATGACTACAAAGGTGGAGAGACAACTAAAGTGTAAAGGGGTATCAAAGTATCCAATCGATCTTAGTGATTCTTGTAATCTTAAATAGGAAAAGGATGATAGAGATTCTTCTGAATCAATGGTTAATCTATCTACACGAGAGAGGATGCCTACAATCAAGGAAAGGTAAATTGATTCTCAAATCTTTAGAAATAAAGATGTTAAATGTTTTTAGCATTTAGGAATACGATATATTGTATCTCAATGCTAACATAAAGAGAGTCATATTTAGATAGATGAAGCAGAGATGGAGAGTATGAGTGATTCAAATGAAAAGGAAGCTATTTAGTAATGAGGGTGTTATGTATATTGTTAAAGGTGAAATGCTTGTTACTTGAAGGGCTTAAGTCTTTAAATCAAGGATGATGAGCTAGATGGTAGAGGGAAAACATAGTCCATTCTAGATTTTATATACATGACAAGGTATATAGTATGATTATTAATAAAGAAGTCATCTTAATGAGACTAGCATTACCTTTATAGAGAAGTTGAGTTTGCCTACTATGAAACATCCAAAGATATACAAGTTTTAATGGCTTAATGAAAGTGAAACTTTGTAGCTTATTGCACCTACTTTTTTCCTCCTTATATGTATGTATTGAACAAGCATGTATTGATTTCTTTTTTTATGGAAGGTATCAAGTGAGCCACTTTGTGACATCATACTTATGTAAGCTAGTCATAACATATAAAGTAATTCGAGG
This sequence comes from Erythroxylum rufum, assembly GCA_027478365.1. Classification (NCBI taxonomy): domain Eukaryota; kingdom Viridiplantae; phylum Streptophyta; class Magnoliopsida; order Malpighiales; family Erythroxylaceae; genus Erythroxylum; species Erythroxylum rufum. The sequence continues at coordinate 26,175,067 of JANIHZ010000006.1, read as the reverse complement.
CAATATGAATATATGAAAACCTAAAAAATAGGTACATATTTGTAAAGAATGATAAAATCATTACCCTTGTACCTTTAACACTTAATCAGATCTATGACGACCAATTGAGAAGAAAAGAGAGAATGAAGGAAAGAAGAGTAAGGGGTGAAAAAAGGAGTAATATCAAAAGTGTTCTTTGTACTAATCAGTATATGATTTTACCTTTATACAAAGATGTTTGTATTTCTTTTGATGTAGGAGATGATTCAAAGGTAGAATCCTTTTAGAGAGTGAGGGTATGATTAGGGACAGATTTTAAAATGATGTTATTTTGGTTAATTATACCATAATAATATTGTTTGTGTAGCAACTGAGCAAGCTCATTTCAAGCTTAAGCAATATATCTCAAGTATAGACCATGTATATAAGGCTTTAGGTCAAGCTAGGCTAGAGGCAAGCCTATTATATCCTGACCTAGCCTAACTTATTGTCATTTGGAGGTCTGATATAAGAATGAGTAGCCTAAATAGAGAATCCATTGCATGTAGGCTTAGCTTAATTGCAAGAGCAAGAGTTGGTAAAGATTTGGAATATACTTATCCTTGAATAAATATAGTCTCCAACGTGGGCATAGCCTTAAATCATTTCCAATTTCTTAAAATTATAAAAGGATTTATGATGTTAACCAAGAATCTATTTCAAACTATGTCTAACTTCATAAAGTTATAAAAGGATCTACAATCTCATCCATAGACATGTCATAGACCGTGTTTAACTTTCCAAAATTATAGAGAGATCCATATTCTCCGATATAAGCATATCCTAAAGCATTAAAAGTTTAGAAGTGTCAAATTGAACTATAAGGTTCCAACTAAAGTTTAATTTGACCCCTAACATTTTAGCATATAAAAAAAACTCTAACATTTTAGAAACGTTCAAAAAGAATCCCAACTTAACATCTCCGTTAATCCTTTGTTAAAAAAATACAGATATTATTTTTTATTAATTTTAAGGCTCCCAAACTATATATATATCCTATGTGGAAGAGATTAAAAAAATGAAAAATTTTATCGGTTCACGTCGTATGCTCCTATTCCAGGAGCTCCTCGCCCTCAAACTTTGAATCTGAGGGTTATTTTCGTTTTCAGCATTGTTAACGAAAGAGTCTTAAGAATAAATATGAAGGCTACTGAAGACTCCAACTTTAGTGGATTTCTTGGCATCATTGGATGTATTGTGTCTTTTGTGCATCCTTTAATTTGACTTGAGGTATTCTTCCTCTATTTCTTTTGTGTCCTGAGCCTTTTTGGCAAAAAGTCTATTTTTCTTATAACTAAAAGCAAACTATTGTACACTCACGGAGATGGAAACAGTGGCTATTATCGATCCACAAAGTTTTGTAATGGCGCATGTTCCTTCACATTTAGCAAATGAGCTCCATACCCCTCTACTATCATTTACAACTTTAGACCACACCCTATCACCTCACCCATATCCCTATTTCATTTAAAAAGATCCAAATGATCTTTTCTAGTTGACTACCATTACAGGATGATTAGTTTCTTTGTTAAGCAAAGGTTATTGCAATTTTAGGGATGATGATTAGAGTCAAAATGGTATAACAAGATTAGGGGATTAACTTACAGAGAGGCATTGTAAAATTTCTTATAAAGCAACACTTTTGCCAAACCCTAAAACAAATCACAATGATATTCTCAATGCATTAGTTAAGGTTTTGGGGATGGAATCTTGAGTAATTGTTATGAACACTTACTCAAATATGAATAAAATTCTATCCAACTAGTTCTTACTTCTTATAGCAAATCTGTCTCTCTTTTGGTTACAATAGTATCAAATAGAAGAAATTGTTTACAACTGAATCATTTCTTGCATCTGATGTTAAAGCATACTATAAGAGTACAAAGCAAAATCAATATTTCCTTTTTATTATCAACGAGGAGAATTAGAAACTCCTAGTTATCTTTAGCTTAGTTTGCTACAATGGAAACTATAATGTGGTAGTTTAGTGTAAGAACTCAAATGTCACTGATTGGTGTTGGCCTTAAAAAGGTTCTTCAAAAGCCCATCCTTTCCTCTTTAGCTCCAATCTCAATGTCTGCTATGACACAATGAAAAATTGAGTTCAAATCATCAAAATGAAAACCAAGAAATTTGTTTTACGAACGAAATGAATTCTTGTCTTGAATCTCTTCTTATTGATATGAAGATCGAAGTTTTTGATATGCCTCAATTCGGTAAAACCTACCCCTAGAATGGGACTTTGGTATTCCACTCACAAATAATCGTCTTTTGTTTCACAATTCTCGGAGAAAATTTGTTTGGTTTTCTTGATTTATAGGATGAACAATTTAATGTCAGACTTCACTTTAATTATTAAAATCCCTTACCAAGTAATGGAAATATTCTTCTGCAAATAAATTTTTACCACATGATTAAACTCTTCCATGATAGACTCTGTTTTTCTACTACCATTATAATTCATGTAGAATAAAAACACAAATGTATTCGTACATTGTCATTAATTGAATCTTAACGGTACCAACCAAAGGTACTAATCGTGTTAAAAACTATGGAGGTGTGCAGTGCATGAAATAGCTAATATTCTTCGAAGTTGAGATACAATTCTTAGTCGTCAGACACAGAGAAAGACCTTGTTGGTTCTTTTGCACTCCAAAGTAATCAGGCTTCTTTCCACTACATCCCAGACCAACCATCTTCAAATCAAGAATTAATTTTTGAATAAAATCTAGAAGATAATGGTTCCATCATTATAGACCTTTCTTAGAAGGACCTATGTATGGTTGTGATGATTATTATATATCTTTAAGATGGCAAGATGATATTTGGGTACAAAAGAGAAATTATTAACATGACTTTGAAGATAATTTGAGGTGCATTTGTATTTATGAAATGAGAGAATATGCATGCGGACTTGCATAAGTTTAAGGTAGAAACATTGTTAACAGCAAAAGCATCAGTCACCTTAAGCACTCCAAATGAAAGATCTTTAATGTTATAGTATCAAAAACTTAGGCATATGTCTGAAGAAGGAATGCAGATTCTTGTTAAGTAAAAGTTACTTTCTAGTGTCATTGACTTATCATTACCCATTTGTGAGCATTATGTTACATGTAAGAAATATTATATAAAATTTAACATATAAAATTCAAGAAGTAAGGTTGTTCTTCAATTGGTTCATTTTGATGTGTAGAAAGTTCCATCCTAGGGAGGAGCAAAATATTTTATCTCTTTATTCTAAGAAGTGTAGGTGTACCATATCAAGAGAAAAATATGTGTGTTCTCAATCTTTAAAGTGTTTAAAGTGCATGTTAAACTTGATTTTAGTGAAAGGTCAAGTGTTTAAGAATAAATAATAAAGAAGAATATTCTATTCATGAATTTAATATATTTTACAAGTAAGAATCCATTAAAAGATAGTTCATTATTACATATTGGTTCAACCAGATTTTGTTGAGGCTTGACGCTGCTGTTCGGATCCATAAGGTCTGTGAGTAAGGCCTCTGAAATATCTGCAAAACAGTAAAAGGCACACCGGGGATTATCGCTGGGAGGCCCCTCCGATGCTTAAGTCAGTCGTTTGGTAAGGGTTCTGGTTGTCAAGAATAGAGA
>JANIHZ010000006.1:26045262-26055379 GCA_027478365.1 Erythroxylum rufum | reverse complement strand
TTATGATTTTTGGAGATAGGGTTAAAAATATACAGTACAACTGTACAATATGATAATGAACTATTTTGTACTTTTTTAAAAAATTCAAGAACTATTTCATAAATTTAAAATATTACCCGAAATGGTACCCAGTATTTAACCGGTATCGGTACAATACCGTACCAGAACTCAATCTGGTACGATATTCGTAACATTGGTTTGATCCCTCTTAGACCTACATCTACTCCTCAACTCACGCTTGAAACCTGAATCTATTTTGGATCTCCATCAGTGTGGCTCTCAATAGTCTAACAAGAGCTCCAAAGAACTCATACTAATCAAATCACACTCAATAGAATTCTCAATTCTTAAAAGTAAGTCTTTCCACTTGTTTCCTTCACTTTTCTCGTTATTTCTTACATAAAAAATTCTATTTATACTTGTAGAGACTTAACTAATTATTAAAGGTTGGATAATATTGCCAAAATACAAAAAATTAGTCATTCACTTGCCTTGCACTTGTCATAGGTTGGTCAACTATCTTGGGCAGTTGACTAGTTGGCCTATAAGCTAGTCAACCAAGTAGATTGATGAGTTGATTTGACTTCTTGCCTTGAGCAATTGACTTCCCTAGGGCTAGCCTAGTGTCCCTTTTTCTTCCATTTTTTTCTCTTGATTGATTGCTAGCATTATTAAGTGCATTCGTGCAAAACTTCTTGACTTCATAAGACTTGAGTTCTTCACTTTAAGTCATTTACAACAACTATATCTTGCTATACTTGAATTCTCAATCACACCATATGTTTTATCTTTCTTTTTCATCTTCATCAAATTTTAAATTTATTTGCATACTGAAGAAAGGAGACAAAGTGATTCTTCCTTACTTTTTCTGTGACTAGGATAAGGAATATATGGGACAATACAACTCTAAATCACCTCCTTAAAATAGCAAGAATCTATTTATTCTCTAAGTAATAAAATCTCAATTAATTAATAAAATATCAACTAATTATCTATAGAGAATCAACTAATTATATCTAGAGATAATTAGCTAATTATTTCTATAATATCAAGATTATTTTTGTAATATAAACACTCTCCTCACGTTGGTGCATAGATATTGATCATGCCCAACTTGCTTACAAAGAACTCAAAATTCTATCTTAGTAGCCCTTTGGTGAAGACATCAACAACTTGTTTTTGTTGTAGGCACAAATGGTATGCAAATGAGTCCACTTTCATGTTTTATAAAATGTCTGTTAATATCCACATGTTTTGTCCAATCATTTTGAACTGGATTATTGACAATACTAATAGCTACTTTGTTATCGCAAAACAACTTCATAGGGTACTCCACTGGTTTCTTAAGTTCTATTACTCTTTTAAGCCATATTATTTAACAAATTCCTTGAGCATTGCCCTATATTCTGCCATCGCACTATTTCTGGCTACCACACTTTGTTTTTTTACTCTTTTAGGTTACTAGATTTCCCCACAAATATGTGCAAGACCTAGAAGTTGATCTTTTTTCAGTAAAAGACCCTACCTAGTCTGCATCAATGTAGACTTCAACTCTGCTTTGATCGCTTTTCTTGAATAATAGCCTATCCTTGGAGTTCCCTTTAAGTATTTTAAGATTCTTTACATTGCCTTCAAGTGTACTTCATAGGGAGTATGCATAAATTGACTTACCACATTGACGACAAAGGAAATATCTGGTCTGGTGTGAGATAAATAGATTAGCTTTCGTACTAGTCGTAGATATCGACCTATATCTACTGAAACTTTTTCCTTAACTTCACCCAATTTTGAGTTGAATTCCATAGGAGTATCTAATGGTTTACATCTGTTCATCCCAGTTTTCTCTAGAAGGTCCAAGATATACTTCCATTGGGAGACTACTATCCCTTCTTAGATCTAGCAATTTCCACCCCTATGAAGTATCTAAGATACCCTATATCTTTGATTTCAAACCCTTTTGAGAGATTATTTTTAAGAATTTCAATTTTCTCAAAATCATTGCCAGTGAGGATAATGTTGTCTACATACCTAATTAGAATCGAAGTCCTTCCTTCTGTAGAAGTTTTTATAAATAGGGTATGATCAAACTGCCCCTTAAAGAAACCTTGAGACTTCACAAATGTTCTAAATCTTTCAAACCATGCCTTTGGTGATTGTTTCAGCCCATATAACGATTTTTTTTTATTTGCATATCCTTTTTCCGAAGATTTCACTAAATCCTGGCGAAGGCTCCATATACAACTTTTCTTTTAAATCTCCATTTAGGAAGAAATTTTTCACATCCAACTGATGTAGAGTCTAATTTAGATTAACTGCAATAGAAAGCAACTCTGTCATAGTATTTAACTTCGCAGTAGGTGAAAAAGTATCTGAATAATCTATGCCATAGTTTATGTAAAACCCTTAGCAACGAGGCGAGCCTTATATCTTTCAAGTGATCCATCGGAATTGTACATTTAGGTGAACACCCATTTACATCCGACCAGGGTTTTCCCTCTTGAAAGATCAACTTCCTCCAACTTTCTATTTTTCTCCAAAGCTCTCATCTCCTCTAGGATTGCATCTCACCACTCAAGAATATTTAGAGCCTCCTGTATATTCATAGGAATGGAAACATCGAATAACATAGAAGTAAATGCTTGAAGTGATGGAGATAGATATTGATATGATAAGAAGTTATACAAAAGAAATTTGGTACAAGTTTTAGAACCTTTCCTAAGAGCAATTGGTATCTGGAAGAGAAATTGGTCCAGGTGACACTGACTCAATAGAAATAGATTCAAACTGAGATTTAACTGGTTGCTCTCCAATTTCTAGATTTGTTTATGGGTTAGACTCGTGACTATGCTAAAAGTTTTCGATGCTTTTCTGTCATTCTGGATATTTTCTCATAAAAGGCTTTCCCTTTAAGACAATTTCCATCATGTCTTACACACATTTGATTCTTTTCTTGAGATTGAATTTGTAAAGGCATTGAAGATGAGTCCTTATTTTCATTATTTGAGACACTATTAGTGTTTAAATAAGGATTATAGAAAATATCTACATCATCGTCATAAATATTAAAAAAGAATCTTCACTACATGTCTCCCCTTGAAGATGAGGTGAGAGAAAAAAGGTTTATCTTCAAAAAAGGTGACATCCATGGTAATAAAAAACCTTTTTGTTATTGGATCAAAGAACTTGTACCCTTTTTGAGTGGAAGGATAACCAACAAAAACACATTTTCGTGCTTTAAGATTAGGTTTTCCCCGATTGTTGTCATGAATATGAAAAATGTGTAATAATTTAGATGTATGAAGAAGATTGTTATATATTTCTGTATGCTCTGGACCACCCGTAGGTTCTTATATAGAGCTAGGGTACATAGTTTTGGTAGTTTTCTAATTTAGGATCCTTATTAGGAAAGATCCCTAATATAGCTAGATATTACAGCGAAGAATAATCTCTAAGAATAATCCCTTAATTATGGGATTATCTACACTCCCCCTAAAGTTGGTGCAAAGATGTCTATCATGCCCAACTTGCCAATTTGCTCTTCAAATGGTTGTCTTAACAACTCCTTTGTGAAGACATCTGCTCTCTGTTCTTTAGTAGGAACAAACGGAATACATATGCTTCCATTTTCCATTTTTCCCGTGATAAAGTGCTTATCAACCTCTATATGCTTTGTCCTTTCGTGAAGTATTGGATTGTGTGCAATATTAATGGCTGCCTTATTGTCACAATACAACTTCATGGGAGGCTTAACCTCTAAGTTTAACTCAGACATAACTCCTCTGAGCCACAAGACTTCATACACTCCTTGAGCCATAGCCCTGTACCCAGCTTCTACGCTACTCCGAGCCACTACATTTTGCTTTTTACTTCTCCCTGTCACCATATTCCCCCAAAGATAGGTGCAGTAGCCTGATGTTGATCTTCTGTCAGTGATTGAGCCAGCATAGTCTGCATCCGTATAAACTTCTATGCTTCTTTCTTCCTTCTCAAAGAACAATCCCTTACTGGGACATCCCTTTAGATATTTCAAAATTTTGAAAACAACCTCTAAGTGTTCTTCATATGGTGAGTGCATAAATTGGCTTACTAAGCTCACTGCAAATGCTATATCTGGCATGGTGTGAGATAAGTAAATCAACTTCCCATCAAGCCTCTGGTACCTCTCCTTGTTTACTAGAACACCATTTTTGAGTTGTCCAAGTTTCTTTCGTGGTTCCACTGGTGTATCACAAGGCTTATAACCACTTAAACCTGTCTCTTTTAATAAACCCAAAGTGCATTTTCTTTGAGTCACCACAATTCCCTTCTTGGATCGAGCTACTTCCATGCCAAGAAAATATCTGAGTTACCCCAAGTTTTTTACTTCAAATTCCTTCCCGAGTTGTGCTTGTAACTTCTTTATCTCCACGAGATCACTCCCAGTAATTATGATATCATCCACATATACTATCAGGACAACAATTTTACCTTCCCCAGTCCTTTTAGTAAATACGGTATGGTTTGATTGGCCTTGGGAATACCCCTGACTTGTTACAAACTTAGTGAAGCTGTCAAACCAAGTTCTTGGGGATTGTTTTAGTCCATACAAAGACCTTCTAAGTTTGCACACCTTGCCTCTAAAGCTTTTCTTGAACCCAAGAGGTGGCTCCATGTACACTTCCTCTTCCAAATCACCATTCAAGAAAGCATTTTTTACATTTAGTTGGATTAGAGGCCAGTCTAAGCATGCAGCTACTGATAATAGGACCTTGACAGTGTTCAACTTTGCCACTGGAGAGAATGTCTCAGTATAGTCCACCCCCAATGTTTGAGTGTAACCCTTTGCCACCAACCGAGCTTTAAATCTTTCTATTGACCCATATGCATTGTATTTAATGGTAAATATCCATCGGCATCTAACCAATTTTTTTCCTCTCGACAGATCTGTTCTCTTCCACGTGCCATTCTTTTCCAGGGCCTTTAACTCTTCCAAAACTGCCTCCTTTCACTCAGGAACAACTAGAGCATCATGTATATTGTTTGGAATTTCTGCACTGGTTAGTGTGGAAATGAAAGTAGAAAAAGTTGGAGACAATTTTGCATTAGTGACGAAGTTAGAAGTAGGGTATTGTGTGCATGATCTTTTCCCTTTTCTCATTGCAATAGGAAGAAAAATATCCCCAGGGAGATCATTTGAGTTACTTGGTTGGGTACTAGTAATTTCAGTCTCAGATTGTGAGATGTCAGGACTCAGATTGTGAGATGATAATTGGGTTGTATCAAAGATTACTTCCCTTGCTTCCCTGCTATATACTGCACAATGAAGTGTTCTCTACTTTTCACTTCCTACTTCCTTCTCAACCTTGTCTTCTTCCTGATTTTCTTTTTCCTCCCCCTGAATAGTAAACTTTTCTATTGCTGGTCCTTCTAGGTTCAATAACTCAGTTTTTTTTTACTAGACCTCTCATCTTCCTCACAGAAATACTCCCCCTTAAGATGAGTGTGACTGTCATAAGGTTTAGGATCCATAGAGGTAAAAAATTTCCGAGATGTTGGATCAAAATACTTATATCCCTTTTGGGTTCTAGAGAATCCAACAAAAATACATTTGATAGCTTTAGGATCTAGTTTGGATTTCTTGGGATTATGGTTATAGACAAATACACTGCTTCCAAATATTTTCAGAGGGATAGGTGGGTTCGGTTTTGTGTTAGGAAAGAAGGAAGAGAAGATTTGTAACGGGGTTTGGAATTTTAAGATTTTGGAGGAAAGTCTATTGATCAAAAAATTGGTAGTGAGAACTGTTTCTCCCCATAGGTATTTCGGGACATGTGTTTGAAAGCTGATTGCTCTAGCTACCTCTAAAAGATGTCTATTTTTGCGTTCAGAAATTCCATTTTGCTGTGGGATGTAATTGTAGGAGGTTTGGTGGATAATCCCTTTGCTATCTAGGAAATTTTTTAAGGCCAATTTCACATACTCATTCCTGTTGTCACTTCTTAACATTCTAATCTCCTTTTGAAATTGAGTTTAACCATGTTATAGAAGGACCCTAATGTGGCACAAACATTCGATTTATCTCCCAAAAGAAACACCCATGTGACCCTAGAACAGTCATCAATGAAAGTGAGGAACCACCGCTTTCCATTAGGTGTTTGAGTTCTAGAGGGACCCCATAAATCACTGTGTATTAACATAAATGGCTCTGGACATCGACTGTTTTGAATGGGGTAATGACTTCTATGAAGTTTAGCTAATTCACAACATTCACATTGAAAGCTGGCACTTTTATTGATAGATAAAGGAGGTAACGCACACTTTAGGTATTGTAAACTAGGATGTCCTAGCCTATAATGCCACATCATTATTTCTTCCTCCTTCTTGATGACAGTAATGTGACAGCTCCCTTCTTCATGTCTCTTGCCTTCTTCTTGCAAGATATATAAGTCTCCAGTAACCTTAGCAATCCCAATCATCCTCCCCGATTCCAAATCCTGAAACATACAATGAGTGGACAAAAAATTAGCTTTGCAATTCATATCTTTGGTTAGCTTGCTAACAGAAACAAGGTTATACGAAAGATTGGGAATGTGAAGAACATTTTTTAGTGTTAAGGTATCTGAAATAGGGACTGCCCCTTTTCCTGCTATTAAAGCTAGGGAACCATCTGCAATTCTAATTTTTTGGTTCCCTGCACGGTGAGTAAGAGGAAAAAAATTTGGAGCTACCAGTCATGTAATCGGTGGCTCCAGAGTCAACTATTTAAGAGTAGGAGGGTATAGAACAAACAAAGGCTTTTGGAAGGATTATACCTGATTGGACTAAATAACAAGAGGGTTTTTTTTCTTCGTATTCTCAGTTGGAAGGAATGTGTACAGATGATTAAGCTATTCCTTTGTGAAAGGAAAGGTCCTGGTTGAGCTGGAGGTATCCTGGTCATGATTGGACTGGTTCCCAACTTGCAAAGCTTTCCCGTCTCCTACTTCCTTAGCCCATTTTTTCTTCCAGTTTGCTGGTTTGCCATGTATCTTCTAGTAGGTATCTTTTGTATGCCACGGTTTTTTGCAAAAATCACACCAAGTTTTCTGCTTGTTTTTACCTTTCTCACCCTCCTGTCACTATTCTTTGAGACAAATGCTGAACCTTCATTCTGGAAGTCCATAGTGCCATTTTTTCCCAACATGACACTCTTCCGAGCTTCCTCTCTTCTAACTTCAGAGAAGACTTCTCGGATTGAGGTTAGTGGCCTTCGTCCCAAAATCTGAACCCTGACTTCATCCAATTCTACCTTCACGCCAACAAGAAAAACAAACACTCATCCCCTGTCAACTTTCTCTCTATATTGGGCTGCATCTTTTGGATCTTTCCACTTTGTTTCCTCAAATAGATCCAACTCCTGCCATATTATAGTCATCTCATTATAATATGCAGTCACATCTTGCTCACCCTACTGCATCTTCCACATTTTTGAATTGAGTTCAAACAACTAAGCATAGTTTTCCAGGTCTGAGTATGTTTCTTTGACTGCTTCCCATACATCTTAGGCTGTTGGGAGAAAAATAAAGGGTTGGAGTTGATAAGCCAGGCTGTAACCATGGCATTCTCCAAGCACCACTGGTCGAAATTGGGGTCTTCTGACCTTGGAGTTTGGATTGTTCCCGTTATGTACCCCATCTTTCCTTTTTCAGTAATTACGAGACGGGCTGATTGGGACCATTCTAGGTAGTTTCTTCCATTTAGCTTCTGGATTGAAATTTGTAGGGAATTTTCTGGTTGTATGCTAACTGAATCAGGTTGATTTCTTGATCCAGAGAAAGGGGTAGAGCTGCTAGTGGTCTCAAGGGATGAAGATTGAGACCCCACCATCGCAGCCTTGTAATTCATGGAAGAGCGTGAGGCTCTGATACCATGTAACAACTTTGATATATATTGAAAGTTATTATCTACATATGCTGCAGACTCATAGGTTCTTCTATAGAGCTAGGGTACATAGATTTGGTAGTCTCCTAATTTAGGAAGACTCCTTATTTGGAAATATCCCTAATATAGCTAGATGTTACAGCTAAGGATAATCTCTAAGAATAATCCCTTAATTAAGGGACTATCTACTATTACGGGATTCTCTACACTTCCAACCAAAGACTTGATGAGTAGATCATCCAACTAGTCCTTAGACTTCACTTGAGTGGTTTTTATCACATTTTGCTGCACCTTTTCTCTAACAAAGTGACAGTCTACCTCAATATGCTTTGTGCTTTCATGAAAAATTGGATTAAAAGCAATGTAAATGGTTGCTTGATTATCACACATTAGCTCCATAAGTTGTGTTTGTTGAAATCCAAGTTCCTACAACATTTGTTTTATTTAGACAAGTTCTCAAGTTATATATGCTATGGCTCTTTATTTTGATTCTGCACTTGAACAAGAAACCACTGTTTGCTTCTTGCTTTTCGATGAAATCAGACCAACAAACACGTAATAACCTGTAGTAGATTGTCGATCAACCCTAAAACCAGCCCAATCGGCATCACCATAGGCCTGAATTGAACATTCCCCCTGGTTCTTATATAAGAGTCCTTTGCTAGGATTGCGCTTGAGATATTCAAGATTTGAATGGTTGCATTCCAATGATTGGTCTGGATTGCATAAATTGACTCACCACACTTATACTGAATGAAATGTCAGGCCTAGTAACTGTAGGATGGTTTAATTTCCCAATCAGTCTCTTACAATTTCTTGGATCTTTCAAGAATTCTCTCTGGTATGCATCAAGTTTGATGTTGGGATCCATTGGAGAATCTAGCGATTTACATCCCAACAAGTCAGCTTCTGCTAGGAGATCAAGAACATACTTGCGTTGGGATAGACAAATACCATCTTTAGATCTTGCAACTTCGATTCCCAAAAATACTTCAGTAGACCCAAATCTTTTGTTTGGAATTGTTGTTTCCGGAATTCCTTCAATCTCTGAATTCTATTTTGATCATCACCAGTAATAATAATATCATCAACATATACAATCAATAGAAGTTTACTAGATCTTGTGTGTTGATAGAAACACCGAATGGTGTACTCCACATTGCTTAAGACCAAATTTCTTCATAATTGAACTAAACTATCCAAACCATGCTTTAGGACATTGCTTTAAACCATATAAAGATTTCTTTAATAAGCACACTTTCTCAGACTCCCCCGAGCAATAAGCCCTGGAGGTTGCTGCATATAAATTGTTTCTTCTAGATCACCATGGAGGAATGCATTTTTTATGTCAAGTTGGTGGAGAGGCCAAGAACAAATTGTAGCTAAGGAGATAAAAATACGGGTTGACGGCATTTCTGCTACAAGAGAAAATGTTTTAGAATCAATACCATAGACTTGTATGTACCCTTTAGCAACAAGACAAGCCTTGAGTCATTCAATAGATCCATCAGCAAGAGTCTTATTAGTATATACCCATCGACAACCAACAATTGAGGTATCACGAGTAGGAGTAACAAGTTGTCAGGTGTCATTTGACCATAAAGCAATTATTTCCTCTTGCACAGCTTGCTTCCAACTACGGTGTATAGCCTTTGTTATACTGTTATGAATAGACGCAATCCATATTTGATGAAAAAGAACAAAAGGAGGGGGGACATATAGTTATAAGAAACAAAATTAGAAATTGGATGATTGGTACAAGATCGTTTACATTTCCTTAAGGCAATAGGCCAGTCTAGATCACTGTTTTTCGAATCTAGAGACAAATTAGTGCCTGTTTGGTTCAGCTTTTAGAAGGTGAATAAGCACTTTTTTCTACTGCAAAAGCTGTTTTAAAAAAAACTGAGTGTTTGGCTGTAAAATCCAAAATCACTTTTTTCATAGAAATGACTTTTTTGGAAGCTAAAATATAGCTTTTTGAGAAGCTCAAATTTGGAGCTTTTCAAAAAAGTACTTTTTCAAGTAGATTTTTCAGATCAATTAATGAGTCTATTTTTTAGTCCTATTTACCTTTATGTTTTACACATAATTCGCATAATACCCACAAACACATCTTCACGTTTATTTTGATATTTATATAATATTATTTGACTTTTTTTATATGTTTTAATATTTATTTTTATATTAGTTTTACTTATATTATAATCCATGTAAAAGA
>JANIHZ010000006.1:26006297-26026717 GCA_027478365.1 Erythroxylum rufum | reverse complement strand
TTAACACTTTTGGGCCTGTAATAACTGTAAATTTCTGTTTCTGACAGTCTGATTTGATTGTTCTGTCTTGGGTGGCATCCACATATCCTCCCAGGGGGTATTTGGGTGTTACAATTTCAATTTGACTTCTTCAAAGAAATTTTAGCTCTAAGTCTCTAATTTGTCTTGAAGCAAGAATCATCTCAATCGGAGCTCCACAACTCAAGATAGGCTTAAAAAGCCAAAGTGTGTTCATACCCTAATCGTGCTCTCCCAACCGATCCCTCATTTTCTTTCCATCAAACTTTTTCAAATACTCCAAAAGATACCACTTTTTTTGGAGAGAAAGATAAATGTATTAGGAATCTAATGGTTCAAGAATCACTTCATTTGGAGGTCGGATGAGGAAGTTATGCCCGAAAGAATCGAACTTGTTTATACCCTCAAACAAAATTGTACCTATCTTGGCGTGATTGCCATAACTTTCAATATAGATGTCAGATTGAGTTCATTTTTAGATATTTGAAAGAAGACTTCTAGATCTACAACTTTCATGCAGACCACAAAGCAAGATTCTGCTTCTAAAAGGGTCAAAAATCACAATATATTGAAGTTGTCCCTTATATGTCCATTTAACGGACATTGTCAGGCCTAGAGGCACCTTTTCACTCGAGAAGGTCCGCTTAATGGACATAAAATCCGTTTAACGGACATGGGCGATGCTGAGGGTCATTTTTGACCCGATAAGGTCCATTTAACAGACCTAAAGTCCGTCTAATGGACATAAAGGTTCCCCAACCCCTCCAAAGCCTCTCCAATGCTTCTTACATCCAATCTAACATCATATTCACTCATAATCTCCCCAAATTCAACTTTTCTAGTGAAAAATCACTCCATATCAATTCAAACACCAAATTTATCTCATAAAACTCTAAATTCTCAACCCATTTGGTTCATCAAAACCACACATTTTCCATCATTCTCCATAGCTGTCCTACACACATATCCTATGCAACATCACAACTTGCAATGATCATAACTTCACTACGATATCCAAAACTTACAAACTTTATATCGTTGGAAAGCTAAGAAGATCATCTACAACTTCCAAGAAGACAATTTTGGCTAATTCTACCTAAATCGATACAGTTTTTCCTTTGAATTCAGAACACAATTTTCCCTTATGAAAACTTAAAATTTGTCCCAAATTCACTTCCTTAACTAATGCAACATCATTCTTATCCATTCATAATTCCTATCCTTCTTTTCCATAACATCTCACTTACAAATAATAGCAATTCATATTCAAAGTTCATCAACTCACATGGATTACTTCTTCAAGTGTACTTAATTCCAATTTAACCTTATCCTTAATTAATTCATATTCCAAATGCACCTCATTCATACACAAATTCACATTTCAAATCCATACACAAATCTATATTTCATTTACATCATAAATAAGAGTTTTACAAAGCTTTAATGGAATTTTCAAGTCATATTACATCATCAATATCAAAATCCAATATACAAAGGATGCAAAACCCAATAATTTTCAAAATACAACTAAAGCCTTGTTTTACATAAACTACTCCAAAATAAAACAAAACATTCAAATTCGAAGTAATGTCTTGACTTTCTTTCCCTCTGTCTCTTATTCATCACCTGAATAGGGGAAGGAGAGAGGGTGAGCTTAAAAGCTCGTGGGTAACAAGTTTATAATGGAGAAACAAGAAAAACCTTGAAAATGTACATTTGTTATAGAAAATTCATATTGCTTTCATAAAGTACAGGTTTTTCAAAAACTCATCATGTAATCCAATTCCAAAAATCATGTGTGCATCAACTTGTTCACAAATCATAAATACATAAGCACATTAGAAATGGATTGGGTAGTCCATAATAGAACGTACTACACATTTCCCCTAAAGGTCCTGTGTAGCCATGAGCAGAACGTACTATCGCAATCCTACAAAAATGGTTTTGCGTAGCCGTGAACTTGGGGAGTCCATGAAGGAGCTCCATGCCACTAGCGGCAAGCGGGAGAAGCCTTTAGACAAGTGCACTTGACATACAGAATGGACAAACCAAACCCACATAACATGTAATTTATGACTTGAAAACAGATTGCCTAAATGGCAACATTTCGGAAACTTTTTTTTCATGAACATGCAATTTTTCAAAAATCCTTTCATTTAGCAATTCACAATTCATCATCAACATTTATACACTAAAACATGTAGCAATTTCACAAATCATTCAAAAGCAATAATGCAATATTTATGAAGCCATTGAAATCATTTTATTCTCTTGATTAAAAAGAAAACATTTATGGCTCATTACACAAATTATAAACATGAAACCCACCTTAATTTCCTTGCTTGACAACCTCGCTCAAAAAGCCTCTCCTCTTGCCTCTCTTGATTTCCTTTATCAAAGACAAAATTTCCATTCAATAGGGATTCCAATTGAGAAACCCATAAGACATAATCACTAAAATTGTCCTAGAATTCTTAAACTCATACATTTCTTAAGCTATATAAACCAAGACCCTTTCAAAAATCCAAAATCTTTATATCAAACTTACCTTGAATCTTCACCAAATGAAGAGTTTGTTGGCTCTAATGGAAGCTCTCATCCTCCTCTTCCTTTTTCCTTCTTGAATAAATTTCAAAATCCCTCTTGAAAACTAAGAAAAATCAAAACCTAGCATGGCTTTCTTTCTTTTCTCCTCTTCTCCACCGAACTCTCTCCTTCTTCTCTCTTCTCTTGGTTTCTTCTCTCCCAATTTTCGTTCTTGCTTCTTCCTTAAAAGCCAAACAACCTTTCTTATTACAAATTTTCCATTAATGAGTGAACAATGTCCAATTTACCCTTACATATATGCCTTGTAACTTAAATGCTTAAGTGATCTTCCCAAAAAGCCCTCATACATATGCACTCTTGCTACTTAATTCAACTAATCCATAATTTTAAAAAAATCCTACCAACATCAACATAATAGTTAACTCCAAATAAAATAATTAATCTAGCAAGACCTCAAAATTTATTTAAATCATGCTTAACTCCTTCCGAAAATCAAGACCTTTTTCTAATCATGTAATTGAAGGAATTTGATGGCACTTTCTTCTAAAAAAATGTTCCTCATTGTCTTAAGTTTCTAATGACACTAAAATCGTTTAATTTGGTTTGGTAATCTGCAAGTTATACCCCAAACATTTCCAAACTATTCTTATGCTGAAACAATATTCTGTGCTCAACTTTCATCCCAAAATTGAAATTCTTAGAGACTAAATCAAACTTGATTTCATCAGAAAATTTGTAATCCTATTTTTGTAGTTTAATTCAAATCAAGAATCATCTCATTTGGATAATTAGAGCAAAAGTTATGGCTAAAACATTGAAGCATACTCAATGAATATGTTTCAATTACATTTTCCAACTTTTAACTTCCAACATTTCACATATAACCCATTTTGTACCTAAACCATCTTTTCTACTTCATTTAAAATTCAAGAATTCTCCTTGTCTTTACACATGAATAATCACCAACAATTTCTTATTTAATAGTTCTACTTTCGAGAAAAGTTTGGGGTCCAACATAGAGGGAGATAGTTGAAGATTCAACCCATTTAATCTGCTAAGTGCATCCATATTCTACACATCAAAAGATAAATACATGTTGCTCTTAGTGAAGTTTACTTCCAATTTAGAACATTTGGAGAACTCTTTTAGAATTCTCATGATTAGCTCAATTGAATTAGTGTTAGCCCCACACAGAAGCATTAAGTCATCAGTAAAAGCCAGATGGTTAAGTTTCATTTCTTTATATTTATGGTGATACCTAAATATGCTATTATCAAATGTGAAAGCATGTAAGAGTTTGGATAGTGCTTCAATTACCATTGTGAATAGGTAAGGGGAGAGAGGGTCTCCTTACCTTGTTCCCTTAGTGCTACTAGAGGTTTTAAAGGGAACTCCATTGATAAGGAAGCTGAATGTCACAGTAGAAAGACATTCCTTAATCCACTTTACAAATTGAGAAGGGAATCCAAATACCAAAAGGCATCTTTCAATGAAGTCCCACTTGATTGTATCAAAGGCTTTTAAAAGGTAAATGTTTAAGGCATAACTTTTAAGTAATTGTTTAGATGTATAATCCCTTATTAACTCCTGGACAAGTAGTATATTATCACCAATGAGTATGCCTAGGAAAAAAGCACCTTGAGGTTAGTTAATATGCCTTTTTAAAGCATACTTAAGTATGTTAGCCATTAGTTTGGAGATCACCTTATTACAATAGGAAGTTAGTCTATAGTCGAGAATTGAGGAAAGGGTTTTGGAATTTAATAATTAGACATATATATGTCTTGTTTATCTCCCTGAGCATCTTTGAGGAAGAGAAAAAAAATTCTTGTATAACTTTAGTTAGTAATCCACCTGTAATATCCCAAATGTCTTTAAAGAAATGTGCACTGCACCCATCAGGACTAGGAGATTTAGAGGGATGATGGCTAAATAAAACTTTTTTTTAATTCCTAAAGAATGAATGGTCTTATTAAGAAGTCCTTCACATCCTAGGTGATCCTATCTTTTATGGCCCAACTAATGTCCCTACCTCTATTATTACCTATCAAATTTTTAAAGAAGTTAAAAATAATTTCTTCTAATTATTCCTAATCAGTATGTACTACTCCATTCATATTCTGTAGCATTGAGATTTTATTCTTGTTTCTACTAACAATAATTAAAGAGTGAAAAGAATTTTGTGTTAGCATCTTCATCCATTAGCCAATTTATTCTTACCTTTTGCTTTAAAATTGGGTTGTGAAACATGAGAGCATATTTATATTCCTTTAGTCTTTGGTTTTTAAGAGTTCTTAAGGCCATATTATAAGGATTTTTGTAACATTCATCCTAAGCTATCTTCAAATTGATTTTGCTTCTAAGAGATTATCAACTGAATTAACATTATTTTTCCTAAAAAATTCCTTAATTTCAAGTTTAACCCTTTGAAGTTTTCTCATAAGCTGTGTGACTTCAAACCTTCCACTCCTTGTATCTAGCTCTTGTTTACTACCTCTTTAAATCCCTCCATTTTGGTAAGTCCATTGAAGTACCTGAAGGAGGTTTTGATAATATAACCTTGGAACTTTAATCTATAAGGGGTCAGAATATAATGTTTCACCAAATTGAGCACAAGATCTAGGAAACTATGTGAGCCACTGTTGATTAACCATGACTCTAAATTTTTCCTAATAAAGTAATCCCCTTATTGTTTGTCAGACTATGTGAATAGGCAACCAACATATCCCTGAAACACTAATCCAATATGTTGAGTAACTTTAATAAATTATGTGCTTAAGCCTTTATGTTTAGTTATGTAGCCCTCATCCTCCATAGGGGATAATATGAAATTGAAATGCCCTGTATGATATAAAGTTTGGCTATGCCTTCATTGATAACTCTGATATCTTCCCATAGGCTAGTCTTTAGAATACGAAGTTAACTGTATAAATGATAGTCGTATCAAAGTATAAATTGGTACCATTAATTTGACCATTCAAGTGAATAAATTGATTAAAGTCTAGCGTTATTTGGATCAACACTTTATCTGAATTGAATGAAAAGTTTTGAGTGGATCTTTCATTTTATGCCTAAAAAACTATAGACATATATATGCCTAAAACTTCAGTTTCAAAAGAATCCATAAGGAAGTCCACTTTCTCCTCCTCCAAGTTGCTCAAAGAAACTATAATCACCAATTCCTCAACTAAATTCATTCTTCCTTTAAAAGGGATTTATTATTGAAGAAGTCAACAACATTTTGAAACATCCTTTTATTACTTTTAGCCTCACCATATAGTGGCAATTGTAGTTCTTAACTGAAATTCAACATAGTTCTTTTCTAAGTGTGGTACCATACATTAGGTCTATAACTTTGTCATTTGCTATTGGCGAACTTCTTAATAAACCTAAAAAAGCCTTTGTTTCCTTTGAAAAATCTTGCCATAATCATGTTATGTACTTAGAAAAGTTAAGCCTCTCATATCAACGTATAAGCGATTGTGATGTAGAGAAGAATGAATCTTCTAACAAAAATTCAAGAGCTAAAAAAGAAATTTGATCCTTAGAAAGTGAAGTTATTAAGCATGAATGTGTTATCAAGCTAATTATAGAAAAATAAGAAGCCCTCAAATAAGAATTATATAAGCTCAATCAGGAGTTTCATAAAGTCAAGAAGATGACTGTAGAGTTATGGAAGTCATTGGTCTACAAAAAGCCTAAGTCAACTTTTGGAAACAACAAGTCCGATAAGCCAATGAGGACCAAGTTTCATGCATTAATCAATAAGAAAAAAATTTGGTCTTTTGACTTAGACTAGTTGTGAACTTCCCTATTTTACTAACTTTTGGCTAGTTTTGATAAATAAATATTCTGATTTGTTATTCAGTTCGTCTTAATCTAATTTATTCTGTGTGAGGTATAGTGGTAAACTAAATTCATATTTTGCATAATAGTGCTATTTTGATCAAGGACGATCAAAAGTTAAGTGCGAGAGATTTTGATAAATAGAAATTATATCATATTTTACACCACTATTTTATATTATCTACATAACATGTTTGGGTTAAATTGTGGCATTTTATTATTACTTATTCATGTTATTTAATTTTCTATTTTATTTTTAAAAGGGATTTAAAAAGTACTAAGCACTTTCTTATAGGCTTGGTAGACTTAAAGGAATGAAGCTAGAAGAAAATCTGGCCCAAAATGAAGTTCAACCTATGAAGCAGCCACCAGGACAAGCAAATAGCTCAACAAAAAGGAAGCCCATTAGAAGAAAAAGAAACAACCCAAAACGTAGGGAAAAGAAGCAAAACACATAGCAAAAGACAAATGCAGTAGACTCTCTAATAAAATAACCTAGTAGCAACTAAAGCATCAGAGGAAATAGCAAAACAACTCAACAGAGAAAAATAGCAAAACACAATAGTAGAGAAGAAGCAACAAAATTCCAACAACCAAGAGGAAAACAAAACATAAAGTAGCAATCAAGGAGAAACTGAATTGACATAGCAACAAAGAAGAGAAAATGCATCAAGCCGGCAATAAAGAAAACAATCACAAAATAATGAGGAAAATGAGAAAGTAGCGGCAGAGGGGAGAAGGAGACTTAATAAGCCAACTTTATCTCCATCAAATCTCTTCAAAATTGAAGAGATAAGTAGAAACTCATCGAAAATCCAATAACATGCGATCTTTGGGGATCTTTTGGAGGCTATAAAACCAACACAACAATTGGGGAGAAAGACAACCAAACATTCAAGCAAGGTTGAGAGCTCTGAGAGGTTTTGTCATCCTTCCAAGGTGGGTTAAATCTAGGAATTGTTGTAAAGAGTGTTTGGGGTTGATAAGGAACTAACTCCCACTTGTTTTGAGTTGGTTCAAAGTTGGTGGAGGCATTTTTTAGACTTTTAAATGGCTGGTATGAGGTCTGAAAATGGAGCACTTCAATGAGTTTTCCTAATCCCTTATTCTCCTTGTTTATGATTTTTCAAGCTTTAGTTATAATTAATTGTTAAATTTTCAGTTTAGACATGTTGTTTTAGGTTATCATTTTTCTGTAATAATTCAAGTTATTTTGAGATGATCTAATATTATCAATTAATGGAATTTATAATTGTGTTTATTCATGTTCTTATTTGTTTGGAGACATCCCTAATTGTTTGAATATGATAACTAGAATTAGTTATTCATTTAGAGTTATATGAATTGGAATTTCTGCATTTGTTCAACAAATTTAGGTTATTGATCGCATTTCCTTATGCTTAACATGTCTTGATGCTTAAATTAAGTTGGTTCAATTCTAAAGATTTAAAAGGAACAAGTAAAAACCATCTGGTTGGTTTTCTATATCAACTTGTTAAATGTCTCGGATTATTTCGAATTTGTCAAAATTGTATTACTAAACTAAAATTTAAAACATGCTTGTTCATTTGTAAATATTAGGTTGGATTTATGTTTTATTTCTTTGATTTCTAGACTCGATTTGAAACGCAATCCTCCTTTTTTATATAATTATTGACTTAGTAAAATTTATTAGGTTTCTTTATTTTGCATTGTTTTGGTTTTCAGACTTTTCCTAATTTTAGCTCATTGATAAGGTTAAATTATACATGAGGATAATTGGATAACTATGGACAACTTAACTAAATTTCTTTTGAATCATGATTACAAGTCTTATATTCAATATAGGATAAGTGGGATTATTAATCCTATGTTGTGAATTGGATTGAACTTTAAACATTGAACATAATGATTGATTCATGATAAATAAAGAATGATCAAATCTATGTTGATTTCGTACTTTGCTAGAGATTTCATCCAAGCTATCCAAGTTTTTATTTTTCCGTTAGATGTGCTTTATTATGTATGTTTAATCTCTTCTCAACTTGAAAAATAACATAGCTTAATGTATTTTGCTCAAAAGTACTATGAATTGGATATCTCATACGAATATGTTAATTAATATAGTTATTGAAAGTCTGGAAATTTTCTTTTAATGGTTCATTAATTCATAGAAAAGTTGTTTTATTGGTTGAATTATGCAAAGATATGTGTCTTGATTGAATTAGATGTGTAAATACCAAATTAGGATAACTATAAAAGTATTACAAGATGAAACGGGTGTTATGTACCAAAAATTTTGGATTTGTATGACTTGGTTTCACATTAAAAAGTTCAGTAATATATATATTAGATGATTATGACTTAGTGACAAAGAAAATAATATCCAGCCTTTGAATATTGATTGTGTGGTTCTAAGAAAGTATTACAAGTTTATTTTCTTAAGTTTTAATGTTGTCTATTAATAATTTCAGTCAAAGAAGATATTATGTGTTAGTGCATTGATCGTGTTTCTTACTTTAGGATGGAACTTTTTTCGCTTGAGCGAAATTATTAGGATGTAATTGTCCCTTTTAAAAGTATTATAAGTAATAAACTAAATCAATAAATTAACTTTCTTTGTAGGATCGACTCTTATTCGTTCTATACTAAATTGATTAATAAATTTGAAAGTAAAATAAGGATTTAATTTGTATATGCCTAACAACAAATATCAATAGAAAATTCTAAAGCGGAAGTTGCCTTATAGCTATAATCCTAGATAAGTAAGCAACTCATGATCAATTAACCTCATAAGAGCTACAATTATTTATTAGCTTCCTCCTAAGAAATATTTGATCAAATATAAAGAGATTAAGTAGTTTTGTTCAGTTGAGTCTTAGGGATGCAGCTCGTAATCTTAATGGGCTATTACATTTGATTATATATATGGATCTTAGCTGGAAATAACTTAGAAACTAAACACCCAAATTTCTTTTTGAAGCAACATCTTGTTTTTTACATAATACAATTATACTTGTAGTGATCTTTAATATGTAGTGACTGTACACTATTTTTGCCTATCTCTTCATAACTTAGTATTATTATCTATTGTATTCCCTACTGGCTCGACTAATAAATTGGAATTGTTGCCATCAAGCCTTGTTTTAAGTAATTAATTTCATTAAATAGAGACTATATACAACCTTTATAGATACAAAAGCTCTTGATTACAAGTTATGATTCCTAGCAACTAGTTTGGTAAAAGTAGCTTAATCCAATAGCCATCTTTTCTTCATATTGGTGGAGAGATTAGCAGCAATCCCTCTTGCTATCAAGTAGAGTCTGCATTGAAGTATAATTTTCAGATAGAATAACTATGTGCTTCTAATCTCTTTTCTGAAAATTCTGCAATTCCTTTGTTGCCAAAGGTGATACACCATTGAAGCCCAACTAATCTTTAGTACTTTATAATCTGTTTTGTTTTCCATTTTCAGATTCCCTAAACATGTGGATATCTCATCCCAAGGGCTGCTGATCTGCTTATATTCAAAACTCCTGCAACCCTCTCCAAATTCTCCTGGGGTACCTGCTTCTTGGCATATTATGATCCATTGTTTCCTGATTAGAGTTACAAAGTTCACAATTCAGAGAAATGATAGAGAATTTGATCTTGTCCTTTTGTAAGTAGTCCTCCATTTATTCCCAACCATAGGGCAAAAGAGTGAGCACGGCTGATATCCTTATTCCAAACCATATTCGTCCACCTCACCTTAGTATTTGGTTCCTTTTGTAGAAGAGTTTTGCAATTTTTTACGCTGAATTTCTTTGGTCCATCTGCTATCTACTGAATATCATCTTGTTCACTTTCCTGGGATCTTGACAAATTGTCCATTATGATCTTTACACTTCTATTATTATGGTAATGTCATATCCACTTATTTTCTCTGATTAGCATTGCTAACTTTGGTATGAGGATTCACCACTAGCTTCAGATGTTGTATCTCTTCTATATTATACAAGGGTCCTTTGCAATGTATTGAATCATATCAAAAAGTGTGTTTTTCCCATCAAAATAGTGCCATCAAGCTTGTATCCTCTTACGTATCAATCAATTTATTTAATTTTCATAGAAAGGTGTCAAAGTGATTATTTGTAATTTAAATGAAGTATAGAGATGATTATTGCAATTAAACCAACATCTATATTGGGAAAGATGTCCACCGGTTCATTAAAAATGCTACTTTGCAAATAATTGTAAGCATTGCACTCTACCTTTGCAACTTTGGTCATGTTAGAATTCCGAGCTATAATTTTAGTTTAACGTCAAAGATTCTTGTCCATTTTTCTGACTGTCCTGTTTTTCTCAAATGGGATAAGGCAAGGATGTCCCTCTTTTTCTGAAATATTTCTTGAGGCAGAAAAAGTTCAGTTAGCCTCGTAATGATTTGAAACTCTCTTTTATATAAACAGATTTTTTTAATAGTTTTTTTCATTAAATGAGGTTTCTCTTGCAGAATCAATAATAGGTCGGCATCGATCCATCGATAAAAGGCAAGGAAAACAAAATTCAGTCCACTAACTATGGCCGGTAAATCCCTCGCCTTGGTCCAACCTATGGGGCATGCCATCCCTTAACTAGTAATCCAACTTGCTTCCACATCTTCAAATCACTGGACCTTCTGCAACCCAAGACCCACCTTAAGGAAAGTTCGTTTTCCTTCTTTCCTGCTTTTTGTATTTGTTTGTTCTTTTAATTTCTAAATTCCATTTTGATTGTCTTTTTTGTAGGCCCAACCCCAGATTTTTGGTCTTGATAATACAACATCTGGTGGATGAAAGTTACCAGTGCTTGTTGTAATGCCAAACCTATCAACAAACTGACACAAGAAAGTTTATCTGGTGTCTAAATGTATGCCCAAATATTCCTAAAGCTGCTCGCACGAAAGGAGAGGGGTCTCTTGCCATTGCTCGCAGTAAGACTGAAGCATTGCTTTTATGTTACCTACAGCTACATAAACTGTATTCCAATGATTGAAATTCCCTATACTTAAAGCTAGCATTAAAGAGCAGTAGTTTGAATTTTCTCTTCCTTGGCTCGCGTTTGAGGAAAAAGGGAGAAAGAAATCAAAAGAAATTGAGAAATCTCTCTTCCCGTTCATTCAAGTATATTCCATATGCAATGGCCAGTGCAACTGTTGTTAGTCATATCACTTTGTACATGGCTTCGTATTTTCTCACTATTTACGTACATGAATAAAGTAGATTATACAAAATCCAAAACTGATTCTGATGTACGTGACACTTAATTCCTTAACTCCTGTCAACGGCCGCTTATATTATATTTGTTTCCTAAATAATTTCCGCATAAACCACCAAAAGAGAGCTAAAAGGCAATAATTTCAGCCGCGGGTGCATATCAGCAGTCATGTCATGGTTGTTAATATAACACGTACATATCTTATCTCCAGCGCACACACAATGTACATCTATATAAATCTAATAAAGTAGACGAGGCAAGTGAAGTACTCTAGCAAGAGACAGCAGGGTACGGAAAAGCGAGGAACTGGAAAAAAGGCAACGTTTTGTCCACCACTTTTGTAGGTGCCAGGGTAGAAGGGCATGGTTTTATCTAAATCAGACATGGTCAATTTTCAAGTTGCTGCCGTAGAGCAAATGAGTGCCTTTGATGATAAGAACAAATATCGTTCCTAATACAAAAATACTGATTTTGAGAGCGCACCATAATTGTACAGCAGAAAAGGTTGTGGTGTCCACCTCCGTAGCGTAGTGGCTTTGTCCCTTTCAAATTGTGGACACTAGTGGCTAGCGCATATTTTTTAACTCGAAAGATGAACTATCATTTTATTAGAGCCACCGAAAAGGAGAAGAATTCTTTAAGAGAGTTATCTCAGAACAAGATATAAGTTGTGTATGATTAGATGTCAGTTTTAAAGGGAAGTCTATAATCTTCGCAAATATTGCACCAATATTTCCTACTTTCATGATATGCTAAGTACATGAATGAATGTCTTCTTCAGGATGATGGATCATTTCACCATAAAGCAATTATTGTTAAGTGTCTAATCCTATTTTGAAACTTTCATTGATTGTAGATGCCTTTATGATTTATGGAAATGACAAATAAGTAAAGACAAAATGGACGAAACTCTTTTAGGGAAAGACTAGACCATGTAGTAGGGTGCTACATGCTTACAAGGACGGATCTATATTGGGGGCAAGTCCAAAAAATTTCATATAACAAATTATTATTTTAAATTTTGATCTCATAAAAAATAAAATTTTGTTTTTATTAAAATTTTGCCCCACTCAAAAAAATTTCTGGATCCGTCCCTGCATGCTCATGTCCTTAACTTACATGAATGTGTATATCAACCATATAAGCAACATGCCCATGTAGAGTGACACATGCTTGTGTTCTCTAGTTACACGAACATGTGGATCAACCGTGTATGTCTCTTAAACAATTTGAAGAAGGACGTGAAGAGCAAAGATATACACGGTCATATGTGACGACCATGTATATATTTATATTTGAGTGAGGCGGTGATAAAAAGAAACGGTCACTTAAACGCCAAGTATGTGACCATGTACAGTGCAGAAAAGCCTATTTTGTGATATAAAAGTGAAAAAAAACTTGTAGGTTTTTTATGAGAGTACAACCATAACGTATAAAAGTGATAAAAAGAAAGGGAGGGTAAGCAGTGTAGTATTCTCATCCTTTTCTATTGTTTTTGGGATTGGTTTGAGAGTTTGTTGATTGTTACATAAACTTTGGTTCCAATCTTAAAACTTTATGAGACAACTTGTTATTGTGAGGTGAAAGATCAAACTTTGTAAATCTTTATTTGAGTTTAGTGGATTTGCTCATTGGTTTGGCCCATGGTTTTTTCCTGTACATTGGAAAATTTTCTACATAAATCTTGGTGTTTATTTCATTATTAAGTTTCTTATCCTTATACTAATTTACCAGATAAAGTTGAAGAGTATTTTAGTTATTGATATTTGGTTGTATCTTTTAGAAATTTGCGTTATTGTCTTCCAATAAGTGGTATTAGAGCCATCGTGGAAAGTAGAAACAACTCTATGGTCAAGTTGACGTCAACAAACTACTTTATTTGGAGGCAGATGATGGAGGACCTTCTATATTGCAAGGATCTCATTGATCTTATTAATGTGAACAAAGGTGTGAAGGATGACATTCCTTCAAAATTTGAAAAGATGTCAAATAAAGATGGGATAAGATGAAGCAAAAACTCTAGGCATGATTACACAATGGATTGATATCAACATTTCACCTATATGTCTGAATAAACAGATTCTTTTGAGCTGTGAAAAAAGCTATAAAGGCTCTATGAAAGAAAGATTACCTATAACAAGGCCTCTTTGATTAAAAGGCCTGTGAACTTGAAGCTAAAAGCTAGGAAATCTATATTGAAGCATCTGAGTGATTTCTAGGATATAATCAACAAGCTTATTGCAATAAAGTTCATTCTTGTATAGAATTGGGAATAGCAATTGGATGATAGGATTTGTGAATGTTGAGATGTTCTAAACTCACCTTCGAGTTTTTATCTTTAATTTAATGAAATCTAATTGTTTTTTTATGTTTATTGGATTTATTGTGATTGATTTCTGTGATTGCATAATTCAGAAATAAACTAAAAGGGTGAAGCAAATGAAAAATTATTAAATTGGGCTAACGAGAGTTAGGTGATTTAATAAAAACTAGAAATTAATCAAATCGGTAATTGTGTGAAGAGAGATTTTGCATAAGTTCCCAATAGTTATTGGACAACTTCATATCTGATTAGTTCTGGATAGGTTGTTAATTGAAAATTTGCAATTTTCGATAATCTGATTAGAGTTAATGGTTATAACTCGAGAGAGAGTATCAACCTTAGGATCGTCTATAACCAATAATCTGGTAAGTCATAATCGATTAAGTTAGCGTTAACGATAGGTAAATTTTTCCTTTCTCTCAATTGATAGTTCCTTTAGGTTAATTCTTGAGTATGTTGCAACTGCTAAATTGTTAATATTGTCATAATTAATTCTTGGATTGATTTGCGTGATTGAATTGAATTCTTGTTTTAGTTTTTCTATCTTTTCGAATTTCTACAAATTATATTGGCCTTAGATTTTAGGACTAGATTATCCCTCCTCATGGGATCGATACCTTAGACACTACGTGAACGATCCGTGCACTTACAGATTATCGAGATTAATTAATTAAAACTTACACACATCAAAAAACCACGATCAATACCCTGTATCTTTGTTGGATATGGTAGTGATCAGTTTGACTTCAAAATCTTTGACCTAGAGAAGCAAAAGGTGTTTAGAAGCAGGGATATGGTATTTTGGGAGTTCGTGAGAGGTGTTAATCTTCTGAGAGGAGATAAGTCATCACATAATAGCTCATCATATGGCATTGTTAATTCTTCGCTAATTTCATCCATTGTTGAGTAGTCTACAGGTAAAGGAGATGAATTGTATGACCAACCATATATTGATGTTGATCAAATACAATCTTGTAATAATGAGCTATATTAACCAAATTCATATAATGCTGAAAATGAAGTTGTTGAGGATAATGAGCAAAGGAGTAACTGGATTCAACAACTAGTGATACACAACTTCAAAGATCGACAAGGGAGAAAAAGCATTCTACAAGGTATCCAAGTTCATAATACCTATTGGTTACCACTAAAGGGGGGCCTGAGAATGTGCTAGACCTTGCATCTTCTGAAGAAAAATATCTCTGGCTCACATTTATGAAGGAAGATATAAATTCTTTGAAGAAGAATGATACATATGAGCTTGTGAAGCTTCTAAAAGGCAAAACGTCACTGAAGAATAAATGGGTGTTCAAGATAAAGAAAGTGTTAGAGAAGTGCTCTAAAGGCAATCACCTTTAGCATTTATTGTGCAAATCATTTTATGATTAATAAAGACATTTTTCATTATTTCGATGTTCATACATTTATGGATTTGATGTTGATCTGAAATTGATTTAATGACGTCCTTGATACAAAACATAGCATAGAGGAAATCATAATGAGATCATGATAATAAAATTCCTATTATGTGTAATTACGGTAGCATCTAAACTTTCCCTAATCATAGGATTAATAAGATGAGATATCATTAATTCGGATATACTAGCACATGTTATATTTTTTTTATTGGATCAAGCAGTAGATCTCATAAGCTGTAGACATGAGTTGTTTAGAGTTACCATGTGGATGCTTACTAAGGGTAGTAAGTATATTGGATTGACCTACTATGAGAAAATCATATGAATATTCTATTCTGGTGTCAATGATAGTCTCATTATAACAATAGTGCAAGTATCCTTTGACTTGAGGTGCTCAAAGATATCTCGGATATTTATCTTAGGCTTTGACTCCATTCATCGGTGCCTTTCAGGGGTTACTTATATGGTGGTGATTGGGTACAACTTGAGGTATTCGGAAGTAATTGAGTAGCGAATAAAGGATTTACCACTCCTAATAGAAGAAGATGATACCCACGACCTTTTATCGAGGTCATTACTCGGGAGTCTCTGACCAGAAAAGATATGTGTCATAAAGAAAGTCTTCAATGATACATAGAGTAATGAGATCCTCAAGACAAGATCTAATATCACTTGGATTAGATGTGACGTAGTCTGTCTAGTGGAAGTTGATACTTTGACCATAATCTGAACCAAGTAGGGTACAGATAGTGAAAAGACAAATTGCATGGCAATATTGCATATGGAAGGGTTCGTAGTCAAACCACTAACTTTCTGGTCAATTGGTGGTTATGATGTATTGTTAGATACCACTCTTGGCTTACTTGAATTAAGTATTAATTCAAGTGACCAACATAACCGGGAACTTAATGGGTCACACACATAGAAGATCCGAAGGATGAGTAAAATGGTCTTGAATGGTGATTCAGGATATGAGAGAGTGTTTCGAAATTGTATCGCGATGTGATCGTGGTAGAAAATGTTGTATGGAATGGATTAGAAACAAGTGTTATTGGTTGCTAATTTGGCCATTAACTTCCCATAACGTCCATTAATGCATGTTATTCATGGTCATGAACTTCCCATAACTTTCATTAATGTATGTTATTCGTGACCATTAACTTCCCATAACTCTCTATTAGTGATGGAGGTTATGGAAGGCCAAATGGTGCAGAAAATAGAGATGATTTTCGTGCATCTTGTGTTAGACACAAGTGAAATAAAAGTCCTTTCTTACACACACTTTTTTTCTCTTTAACTCTCACAAAAGTTTTTGTCTTTACTAGCACAAAGAAAGAATTCTAGCGATCTCCTAGTGAGGTTTCATCATTCTATCTTCGTGCGGACTTTCATTAGAGATGGTCTACGTTGATCATTGTGGTTTACGGCAACCTAATGCAGAGAAGATTAAAGAACGAATGAGATTATCGGAAAGGTATGTAAATATCTTACATTTTACATTTTTGTTTTCTATATCTATATGCAGGAGTAGATATGGTTTTTGAGGTTCTGTTTTATTTTCTGCTACATATATTTGATATATATTATGTATGAGATGTATGATCGGAACCTTACAGAAAGATGGTGACAAGCTGGTGAAGCATAAGGCAAGGCTAGTGATGAAAGGATGGGTATAGATTTTTTATGAAATCCTCTCACTAGTAATGAAGATGGCCTCAATTCAAATAGTTTTATGTCTAACTTCTTATTTGGATCTTAAACTCAAACAATTGGATGTTAAAATAACCTTCTTGCATTGAGATTTGGAATAGGAGATATATATAGAGTAGTTAGAATGTTTCAAAGTTAAAGCAAGGAAAATATGGTCTACAAGTTGAAGAAAAGTCTATATGGGTTAAAATAAGCTCCAAGGCAATGGTATTAGAAGTTCAATTCTTTTACGGTGGATCATTGTTATAAATAAACTTATGTCAATGCTTGTGTGTATTCCAAGAAGTTCACAATGAGGACTTTATCATTCTTCTTTTATATGTTGATGATAAGTCGATTGTGGGTCAAGATGTTGAAAGAATCTAAAAGTTGAAGGAGGATTTGTCTAAATCTTTTGATATGAAAGATTTGGGACCTACAAAGTAGATTTTATGCGTGGAGATAACTTAAGACAGGAAGAGAAGGAGATTGTGGTTATCTCAGGAGAGATATATTGAATAAGTACTAGAAAGGTTAAATATGAAGCATGTCGAGCAAGTTAGCATGCCATTGGCACCTCACTTTAAGTTGAGTAAGCATGCATGTCCCTTAATAAAAAAGGAGAAAGATGGTATGTCCTTTGTTTCATGCTCATCCACAATAAGGTTTTTGATATATGCAATGGGGTGCACAAGGACAAATATTGCCCAGGTTATTCGGATAATTAGCAGATTTTTGTCAAATCCACTAAAGGTTCACTAGGAAGTAGTAAAATATAATTTGAAATATTTGACAAGCAAATCAAAGTGGAGTTTTTGTTTTGGTGATGGTTTTCCAACTCTAGAAGGTTTTATGAATGCAGATATAGTTGGAGATCTTGATGGAAGAAAATTCACTTTAAGTTTTCAATTCAAGTTTACAGGGGTAGCCATCTCATAAAAATCCAAGATACAAAAGTGTATGGCTTTATCTAAAACTGAATTAGAGTATGTAGCTGCAATGTAATTTTGTAAAGAGACGCTCTAGCTGAAAAGGTTCCTTTAAGAGTTGGATATGATGCAAAAAGACTATTACCATTTTGTGATATTCAAAACACTATTGACTTGAGCAAAAATACTATGTATTGTTCCTGCATAAAGCATATATATTTCAGATATCATTAGTTAAGCTTTGTGATTAAGGAGAGGTAATTGATGTTTAAAAAGATTCATATAGACATGAATAGTGCTAATATGTTGACTAAAGTTATTTCTAGAAGCAAACGTGAGCTATATAACAAGCTTGTAGGGATGTCTCTCAAGTAGATGATGGAGAATAACGAGTCTTTCCTATAATTAGGCTGAAGAGAAGATTATTAAGTATCTAACCTTATTTTTAAACTTACGGTGATCATAGACGCATTATAGTTCATGGAAATAACAAACAAGTGAAGATAAGAAGGATGAAGCTCATATGGAGAGACACACGACCTTGTAAGGTGCTACACACTCGTATCCTAAACTTACACAACTGTATAAGTAACAGGCCCATGTAGAGTGATACATGCCCGTCTTCTCTACTTATATGAACATGTGGATCAATCATGTAATTCTCTGAAACTATGTGAAAAAGGACATAAAGAGTAAAGATATACACATGCATGTACACTCTTGTTTGTGACATGCACAACCGTGTATATATGACAACCATGTATCTCTTTGTGATCGTGTACATTTGCGAGTGAGGCAGTGTATGTGATTGTATATGATACAAAAAAACCTATTTCGTGATATAAAAAAGAAAAATATGTACGTTTTCCATGAGAGTATAACCATAACGTCCAAAAGTGAAGAAAAATAGAGAGAGGACAAGTAGTACAGTATTCTCATATTTTTTTTAATTGTTTTTGAATTGACTTGAGATTTGTTGATTTTTTACATCAGTTTCTATTTCAATCCTAAAATTTTATGAGACAATTTGTTGTAGGATGAGAGCTCAAACTTTCAAAATCTTTATTTGAGTTTAGTGGATTTCCTTGTTAGTTTGGCCTATAATTTTTCCTTCACACTAAAAGTTTTTTCACGTAAATCTTGTTGTTTATTTCATTATTAAGTTTTTTATTCTCATACTAATTTGTTGGTTGAGGTTGAAGAGTATTTTAATTGTTAATGTTTGGTTGATCTTTTAAAGAGTTGTGTTATTGTCTCCCAACAATTTCTTCCAACCAGCAGTTAGTCAAGATTTGTATTAATTTACTTGTCACGCAAACGTATTTGTCATTTAAGCATAGTTTGGAAATTTTTAATATAAATACTTCTAATATACTTCATAAACCTAAGTAAGTTGTAAATTTCTCAAGTTCAGAGCAAAGCATCTATTTGTATTTTAAATTTCATTTTAAATTAATATAATAAATTATATAATATGTAATTTATTTTTAATATATTTCTTAATTTATATTTTGTTTATAGTAACTCATTATCATTTATTATAAATACTTATATGTATAAGTATAATGTTCTAGTGACATAAGTTAAGTATATATTGTAGGAAAACTTTTGAAACAATTGAATAAAGCTAATATTAAAATAATTTTGTAGATGTAACTACTGATTATTTTTGTAATATATCTTTATTTGTTTTAAAATTTTAAATAAAATATTAAGTAAATTAATTATTTAAATGTTTGCATCTAAATATGTTCAAACCAAATTAATAAATTCAAACTTAAAAGTTCTTACTGTTGATATATTCAACAATATGGATGTTTCTTAATTTGTAACTTTTTTATTTCAAAATTTTTATCAACTTTTCTCATAGCCTCTTCTTGAAAAATCATAAGAAATTGAAATGTATCAATTATATAGCAATATGAATTTAATAAAATATATAGTTACTAATCATCTTCTAACAATAAATATGATGTGGTGCAAATGATATTTATAAATATAAGGAAAGAAACTCAATAATTACTAAAAAAATTATATACATAATTATTTAATTATAATGTATAATTCCAAAACATATGGAAAGTTTTAAAATTATTATTTTGTAAACTTAAAAAGATTAGCTGGGAAAAGTCCAATACACTTCTAATTCATGAATATACAAAATTATTATAATAACTTTTAAAATACATGAAGATAGTATTTGAAGTTAATTTCCTAACATATAAATGGATGTACATGTTTCTTTACTTTTATGGGATGTTTTAATTTTTAAAAGAAAAGTTCCAATATTTTCAAGTTTAGAATCAAATTCACCTTTTAATGTTAATGTGGAGAATAAATATAATAACGTTGTTTTAAGCACTTATTTTAAATAAATATGATATATTTTTACTAAATAATATTTATAT
The DNA here is from genome assembly GCA_027478365.1 of Erythroxylum rufum. Classification (NCBI taxonomy): domain Eukaryota; kingdom Viridiplantae; phylum Streptophyta; class Magnoliopsida; order Malpighiales; family Erythroxylaceae; genus Erythroxylum; species Erythroxylum rufum. Next base: position 26,006,321 of record JANIHZ010000006.1, on the reverse strand, counting down.
TTAAGCCATAATTTAGTTTTTATA
>JANIHZ010000006.1:25977708-25992138 GCA_027478365.1 Erythroxylum rufum | reverse complement strand
TCGAAAACACCCTAACAAATCATGAATCTATCTACTTTTCATATTCCCTACTTTACTCTTGTCTATCATTTCTTGGTTCAAAAACTTTCATTCATTAGTTCTTGACTCGTGACTAATTACCAAAATTTCTCATTCAATAGTTCAAATCTTTCACAAAAAGTTCGGGGTCCAACACTCTTCCCACTCCATACATGCATGAACCCATTTATAAATATTAAAACATCATCAAGATGTCATGATTAACTTACTTGATTCAACAATCAAAGGCCAAGTTCACAATAATGAACAACGATTTTTTGGTTCCATGACTATCTTGTGAATGGTAAAAGCACGGATTTAGTGTAGCAATTCAGCAAGACTTAAGCCAAAATACAGAGAAGTGAGATGGCAGCAATTCGGTGAAGAAACTTCATATGAGCTACAGTGATTTCCAAAATACGCAACCAGGTGTATTAAAAATTACATTGGCACGTTCTTCAACTGCATGTAAGCCATTTATCATATATATATGCTGCCACATGTCACAAATCCTTTGGTCTCTTATTTTTACATTTTTCCTAGTCCAAAATACTCCAAATTTCTAAAATATCCGAAATATTACCAAAATTACTAAATCAATTTTAATACACTCCAACTTAATATTAAAGACCAATAAAATCTACAATTCCCATTTATAGACCAATTATACTTGGGAAATGTCAATGAATGCATGTACAGTCATTTTAATATGCAAAACTCATTATTTGCGTGTATATGTATGCCACATTATGCTTAAGCATGAATTATGCTATCTAATTTCTCATTAACCTCTTATAAACACTATTTAAGCCTTATATAAGTAACAGAATGTTACAGAATTAATCTTACAATTATGATAACATCAAGTAAAAACAATTATTATTAATAGATATCCTTTTATATACGGTGAACATAAAAAATAAATTTGATAAACATTCTAGTTACAACTATTGATAAAATTAACATTATAAACTATTAATTTGATCAATAATCATACTATTCATTTTGCTCTCATCATTTCTTCCCTCTTTAAAAGAATTGTCACCTATATGAAATATTATGTCTCTTTCATTTGTTGGAATTGGTAACATATTCTTCATTCAATAATCAATCTTTTCAATTTCAATTGGCATTCATAAACTTAATTGCGTGTAACGACGTAAGAGTAACTAATTTAGTATCTTTCACACAAATGTGCCTATTCTTAAAGTCATCATAAATGACTTTTCTAATATAACCATTATGCAAAGGATCATATTACAAAGAACTTCAGTATATACTTTTCAATGGAGCATCAAATATGTATCTTTTATTTGCCTTGATTTTTCCGCACTCCTTAATCCACTGCAACATGTATGGCATTAAAGTCTACACGTGGGCAACTTCATCTTCCCCACAAAGGGTTGTTTACTTGCTCATTAGTGCAACTTCCTTCGTCAATAATTGTACTATAACTCATATTGCTTATATGACATTTTGTATATAAGATGTTTTTCATTTGTAGTTTTGTATCATCTTCCTCCACTAGAGCACTATATATTGTCCTTGCAACTAGAAATTCCGGTGTTGGAAACTCAACTCCATTATTATCAGTAATGCTCTCGACCCACGATATGAACTTTATCAAAAATTACTATTTGTTTCCACCGTATTATCAATCACTTAATAAACACTTTATTTTATTTCATCATATTTAATTTGCATCAAATTTCTATATTTTAACATAATTTCATTTGTACCACATTAAATTATATCATTTAGCTCTCACTTAGTTTTAAATGAATCTTAAAAAATTACCCATAATGGACTTTGACTATTTTTAATAATTACTAATTTATTTTAAATAGGATTATATATATATGCTTTATTTTTATTTTGGTTAAATATGATATATTAGAGTATTATCTTAATTCCTGAAAAGGGAGATAAATATGGATAGAAGAAATGGCTTCCTCTTAAACCCTACACTTGGTTTAACTAAAAGGTCCTCACTTTTCCTAGTTGTCGTTTATAATTATTCATAGTCATCTTGTTTATGAATTCAAGAGTTGCTTTTGGAGTTCTGTTATTAAGAATCCCGATGGCTATTTTATCTATTATCTACCTTATTAAATTGATTAGATCATTATAAAAGGTTTGACTTGCATCCATATGGGTAGTTTATGATATCAACACTTTCTCAGTAGATCTTTGGATTCTTCCTTATGTCTCCCAAGAGTTTCATTTTCAAACTATTGGTAGATAATGATGTTATTTCTCAACTTTGTTGTCTTTGATGACATAAAATATTAAGCTAAAATTTTTAAAAAGAATTTCACATTTTGTGAATAAGGATGTAAATAATGCCTTTAACCAATTCTTAGCTGGTCTCTTAATAAAAATAGAAACAACGTCAACCTTATTGCATCTTTGGTGACCACATTGATCTTCAAGCTATTAAAAATCTTTAAAAAGTTAGTGATCTATGCATTGAGATCTTTATGCAATAATCCATCAAATTGAACATATTGTTGTAACATTTTGATCACATTTGGCTTGATCTCAAAATAGTTGGTGTTGATTTTTAATGATGAAATGCTAGGTTACATCCCTACAAGAGATGGATTCCTACATTCCATCATAACTATATGGTCTTCTTCCATTATATTAGGTTATAGATAATATATGCCTTGGGATCTTGTTTAGTCAACTCTTTTTATCTAATAAACTGTTCATTTGATCTTTAGGTCTTATTTAAGGAAAATAAATTTCCAACCCATTATCATTGCTAGGAAATTAGGCGTAGTAAAATAAATACAAATTTTTTTGGTTTAATTTCTTCAAGTTAAGATCATTTTAATTTTATAACACAATTAACATATAAAGCATAATAAAACATAAATCATAATTTGTACCTTATTCTGAAGCTTGATCTGTTTTCTTGTTGTTTTCCTCAAACCATTTATGAAATCAACTCATCTTAACCACTGTAGTCGCACAAATGTCCAACCTCTAATGGTATTCGCAAATTATGTTGAGAGAACTCTACAAAAAGCGCTAGCTTTCTTGAAGCCTAAGCCTATTTATAACAGGTTTTGGACCTTTTAGTAATTTAATTGAAATAAATTATATTTTTAATTTAAATTTACAATTGGTTTTAATTAAATACTAATTGAACCTAAAAAAGTCCAATATCTCATATTGATCCTTATTTATTAAATATTTCATATTTAATTATAAAGCTTCTCAAACCTTATAATCAAGTCTAACTTGATTAAAATATTTTTTCTCTCTTCAACACATTTTTATGTCTAACCAATTAGGTTCTCAGTTATGTTGACAATGGATATAAATTATATCCATAAATTATATTTAGGATTAATAAATTAAACTCTTTTATTTTATCTTTAATTCTCTAATTAAACAATTTATATTCATAGATCAATATTGACTTCTAGCAACTTATCATGATCACCTAAATATCTAGAAATGCCAAAGTGATTTTGATTATCCTTTATGCGCATAGTTTTTCGACATAATTCAATCATTTCATTGTATAATGTTTTGATTGGACATAGAGCATGAAATTAATGCCTACTATATTTGAGCCCAATCATATTAGTTCTCTGTTGTTAGTAATTGATTCAATTAATGACATTTGAAAAATATTTTCAAAGTTTCATTTCACCTTGGTCAAGTGTTTCTAGAATCGACACTAATTGAGAACAATGGAACATTCTCCATAATCAATTTAGGGTAATGCATCCTATATTGACCACTCAACTATCTCTATAAAGTTCATGGAATATAAGATAAAGAATGTAATATAAGCCTTAAAACAGTTGACATCCATTTTTAGTTACTTGGCCAATTACTAAGAGGTAACAGACTATTAATAAAAAAAGACTGTGCCTAATAGGATCAAAACTCATGACAGAGACAGAATCTAAAGAACTCTAAACACTTGTGATATTTTGTTCCCCTCCTATAAAGATTTTTATTGCATGTTCAATAAGATTCGTGAGGCCTAACTTGTCCTCGATTCTTCTTCCACATATTAACTAGTAAACTCCTCCTTTTTAAATTAGTTATCCCCTTTGGACTTTGAACTGTAAACCCCCTTTCCCCTATGATCACTATGAGACGATTCTTATTGGTACATCTAATCATACTATTCATCTAATGTTCCATCTATTTTTAATCAGAATTGATAGGGAAATTTATCTATATAGGTGTTGAGATTCTCTTGAATGCATAGAAGTAGATTGGAGTTGAAAGCTTACAAGGACGTCGACTGATCTTTAAAAGTTATGTTGTTACATTCTTCTTATAGCTTAAGAACTAGGTATGACAATACTATTTGACATACCCATTTCTTTTCATCATTTCCATTCTCCAATTTGATGCACCATTTAATTGTCTCCTTTCATACTTCTTTTGTTTCTTCTATTATGTACCTTTGTATGATATACATCTATACTTTCCTTGAGAATGTAAACTTGAAATATATTTGATCCATTATCTACATATCCTTCTAACATAGGCTACATCTATTAGGAATGGTTATGAATGTTGATAGTTTGTTGATTATTGGGAGCATATTTTTTCTATCTAACCAAAGTGTATAGACTGCCCGTGGTAGAGTGAATTTTTTCCCACACTAATTTTCTCTATTCCACTATTGGTTCTTTATGCCAGTATAGCTTCCTGAGCATCCTATTAGTAGGTGGTCTATAATTAAGCCCTATCTTTGTTACTAAATCTTGCTTTATAAGATTTAAGGGATAATTTCTCAAAAGTAGAGCCAGCCTTGATCGAGATAGTAGATTTATTATTGTACTAGGGTTAGATAGCACCCATAATATAGTAGCCTCTTGTTGATACATTATTTTAAATGGATGTAACTCTTTTATATTATTAAAAATCCCATAATGTGACCATTTTTCCCACCAGAATGAGGTTTTCTTCACATCTCTTGCTTTATAGTAGATATTCTCTTTGATCTCATCCCTGGGCTTATGGATATTTCCTTTAGTTTTAGAGGCATTCTTTGGGCATGCTAGATCTTTAAAATAGCATCCTCTTATATAGTGGCTCTTCAACCATTTAACCCATAGACAATTCTCCTCCCTTACTATCCTTCATACCTTCTTTACTATTATAGATCTATTGATAACCTTTATAGGGACGATCTTTAATCCCTCTTGCCTTTTAGGCATACATACTTCTTTTCGTTTTAATTTTACATTGTGCGTATCATTTAGGTTACCTCTAAATAGGAATCTTTTAAGCATCCTTTCTACTTGATTTATTATGGTCTTAGGAATGGCTAAATGTGAAGCTCGACAGATACTCAGGGAACTTACGCATGAGGATATCAGCTATACATTTCCTGATTAAGATAAACATTTTGATTTCTAACATTGTACTATATCCTTAATTTTATCTAAGGTAGGTTTATATTTTGACATTTGGCTTCCTAGATGAAATGGGAATTCCTAGGTATGTAAGAGGTAATTGTTGCAACATAAATTATTGTTACGCTAGATAACCATTAACTTAGGGGATTGTTCTGTATGATAAGAACTTCCTACTTTTTTCATAATTGATTTTCATCCAAACATTTTGTTAAACATTTTGAGACCCATAACAAAGGTTAAGATAGAGTTATCATCAGCACTTTAAAATAAGAATAGGTCATCTGCAAATCTTAAGTTTATAATTTTCTCCCTTTTACATTTGTTGTGGTATTTGAAACCTTTTGTCCTTTCCACCACCCCTTGCAATAATTTGTTAAGGGTTTCTATAGCTAAGGAAAAAGGTAAGGGGAGATTAGGTATCCTTGTCTTAGACCTTTGTAGGTTCTAATTAACTTGAGTGGCTCTTTATTCAATATAATATTGAATGAGACTTTTGAGATGCATTGCTTTACCCATTGTGTAAACTTGGTTGGAAATCCAAGTGCTTCTAATATATTTAAGATGAACCTCTACCATAATATTTTATAGGACTTTTAAAAGTCCACCTTAAAGGCATAACTCCTGCTACTCCTCTTTCTTATGTAATTTTTCAACAGCCCCTGCAATAGGTGAATGTTATCATTAATTTGCTTGCTTGAGATGAATGCTTCCTATTGATGACTCATATAATTAGGTAAGATTCTTTTTAGTCTCTTTACTAGTACCTTTGATATTATCCTGTAGATAAAGTTACAACATGCAATAGGTCTGTAGTGTTGTATTATGTTAAGCTCTTTTCCGATAAGAACTAAAGTTATAAAAGTCCTATTTATCTCCTTTATAAGTTTCCCTTAACTGAAAAATTCCTTAGTTGCTTCCATAATAGTACCCCTATTATATTCCATGTAATTTAAAAGAAATACACATTCATCCTATAAGGGTTAGGGGTTTTATGAGGGTTAAAAGACTTCAGACTATTCTCAATTTCTTCTCTAGTGACTGACTGTGAAAGAATATTTACTTTCCCGGTAGTTAATCGAGCTTGCATTATTTCCTTGAGAAGTGGTATTAAGGAAATATCTTTTAATGGTGTGCCCATTGTACTTGAGAAGAAAATCTCAATTTCCTTCATGATATGATTCCGCCCTTTAATAATAGGGTACCCAATTTTAAGGGAAGTGATCTTATTTGCATCTGTTCTTAACACTCTCTTTCTGTGAAAATGATTAGTATTCCTATCTCTCTTTATTAGCCATGTTATCTTCGATATTTGCCTCATTATAGACATTTCAAACTCTAATGCTTGAGTGCATTTTGAGAGAGCCTATTTTTCCCTCTCCTGTAGTTCCTCATTTGTAAGATCTTGGTATAAAACTGAATGCGCTTAGCTTATATTTTACTTGGATAAGTCTAGAAGATGGTGTATATTTCCTATTATAATCCTATTTAACCCTTTCAATTCCTCCTTAATATTCCATAACTTCATCTATATTGAAATTGTTTTGTATTCACATATTCATACTGAAGTCCTTTTTTAATTACTTTTTTAAAGCCCTCCACTCTGGCTAGACAATTGTTGATTCTAAATGGAATCTTCATTGGTTTACTAGATTTCAAAATACGAACAATGTATGGTGAGTGATCAAAAAACAACGAATTAGGATAGAAAGATATACCGTCTGGGTAGATCTTCATTTACTTCAAGTTCACCACGCTTCTATCCAGTTTCTTCCTTAAGTGCCATTTCCTTTTTTTGTCTATTGTTACAGGTGTATAGGTTTCCTTCATATGGGATGTCTATTAGTTGAGTATCTTAAATGTATGTTCCAAGATCCTCAGTGAAATTTCTTTCAATACATTTCTTTCACATAACATTTGTTAGCGTCGATAAGATAAATGTACATTGTAAATGAAATTATAATGAGGTTATAATCTTGAGATTTATATTGCATTTATATGTTATCCCTAAATTTTTCTTTGTCATTATTCATTAATATTGGATAATAATAGAGCATAAAAAGACTAGCATACATTATGGTTCTTTCATATAAATGAATCGATTAATATTATAAACTAATGTATGGTGATAAACAAATATGTGAGTGCTTATTAGAGAACAAGTTCACTGAACTAACCTAATATGATAATTTAATTTAGAATATTACTTGTATGTGTATGGAAATTCTCATTATTATGATTGTATATGTGATCTTTTGACTTGAAATCTATAAAATATCTCATATAAGTATTGTTATATTTTGATACAAGTTTTGACCTATCCTTATCAAGGATAGCTAAATCTATACTCATTGGATATAACACGAACTATATGCAAATCCTGAAATTATCAACATAAGGTTCATCACTTTGACATGATTAAGGAGAATGTTCCGATATTCTTGATTACTATTGATTTGAGAAATTTTTGGCTAAAGTGGAATGACACATTGTAAAATAGTATATGAATGTTATTAATAGAATCAATTGCTAATCGTGAAGAACTAACATGATTTGATTCATATAGAGTAGATATTAATTATATACTTTATAGCTAATTGGAAAATTATATGATGAATGGATTTAATTATGCAAAAAATTCATGCACAAAAAGGTTAGTCAAAACTACTTCGATATTCCTATATTTTGGTGGTCATGACCTAGTGGTATACATGAATCTTGATATGTAGATATAAAATATTTAATTAGAGAAATTACTAATAAATTAAAGAAATTAAAGATAAATTAAAGAAGTTTAATTTCTCCAATACTAAGTATGATTTAGAGTTATAATTTATATACATTGCCAATATATTTAGGAACCTAATGAGTTACACATAAAGAATGGTTGAAGAGAGAAAAAGGAATTTTAATTAAGTTAGAATAGATTGTAGTGTTTGAGAATGTTTACGAGTATATATAAGAAATTTAATAAATAAGACCAATATGAGATATTAGATCTTATTTAGGCTCAATTGGTATTTAATTAGAATTAATTAAATTAAATTTAAATTTAAATTTAAATTTACATTAAGAATTTTCAATTAAATTACTAAAAATTCTAAACCTTATTATAAATAGGTTTATACTCTAAAGGATTTGGCAAATCTTTTTTTAACCTTGTCTATACCATTTACAAAGTTTTCTTAATATGTTCTATATGGGTATTGTTGGAGGCCAAATATATGTGTGGCTATGAGGTTATGATGAACTAAATTTTAGAAATGATTTGAGAGAAATGATAAGAAAAGCAATAAATATATATAAGAAGGTAATATTTACATTTGTACTTGTTATGTTTATACATTAATCACACATTTAAAATGATCTTAGCTTTAAAGATATCAAATAAAGATTTTTTTGGGTCTATTCTACTATGTATAGATTAAATCTTGCCTCAATTTTCTAAGGAGAAGTATAAAGAGTTTCAAAGTTCATGCCCATATCGTGGGATTAAGAAGTGGCTTATTATTCAAACATTCTACAATAGGATGACATATAATACTAAGGTCTTAGTGGATGTTATGTTGGAGGTGCTTTTATGAATAAGAATATGGATGAAACATACTACATGATTATGGCCATGGCTCAAAATCATTACCATGGTCAAGTGAAAGAGTCAATCCAAAGAAGTTTCCAAGTAAGTATGCTATTGATCCCTTGAATCTTCTCACTACTAAGGTTGACACTTTATCTTAAAAATTTAATCATACACGAGTGATTCTACGGGAACACCTAATGTTTCTTATGATTTATAAATCTCTAAGACATTTAACTTTTGTATATTAATTGGGGAATTCGTTTTCCCATGATTCATTTATTGAATAAGTTCACGATGTTAATAACCCAAAGTAAAAGCCTAATCTTTTTTCTAACACCAACAATCCTTCTTTGAGAAATCATCCTAATTTCTCCAGTAAAACAAATTTAACCATATCCCTTAGAACAATACTAGGCAACCCCTTAGGTTTTGATCAAAGCCCTTTATTAACCCTCCTTAAAAGTCCAAATTAGAGTTTATATTTTAGAATTTCATAATGAGCTAAACAAAGAAAAATAAGGATTTCAAGGAGAAATTAGGGATCTTAATTCTAAATTTGACATTATATCAACCTATAATAAAAAAAATAGAAGCCAAAATTACCCAATAAGCCAGCTCTTTTATCACGGCCAACCTGAGAATCCTAGAGAGCATTACAAAGTTGTGAAGTTAAGGAGTGGTAAGTTATTAAATGACATTAATGTGAGAGAAGTTGAGGATGAGAAATCTAATGAGGAAGATTTACCTAGTAAGAAAGGTGATACTAAGGAGAAGAAAAGAGGAGAGCATCAAGAACCTAATATATTCCCCTACACCATATGAGTCATGTATGATCTTTCATGAAAGCTTAGCTAAGGTAAACTTTTTTTTGAATTTAAATAATAATTAACTGAAATAGAAGAATATAAAAGATCTAACTAATATACAAGTTCCTTATAACACTCCATACATTTAGGTTAGAAACCCTCATGTCAGCTATTCCATTTCATATTTTAGCTACTTATTATACAAAATAAATTAAAGATCAGTTAGCTTATATACACCATCTCATCTTCTTGCTTTGAGTTAATTTGTTGTGCAAAACCCCTGCTACAAATGTAAGTCTTCTTTGCGTCATTACCTTATGGAATAACTTCTCCCATTTATTTTGATTTCCTCCAAATAGTCTGAAGTTCCTTTCCATCCATATGTTGTGTACTATAGTATCAAATCAAATTTTGAACAGTTTGTTATCGGCTTGATTTGTTAAGCCCATCTCACCATTTCTAGCTAGTTATTTGCATTACATTTGGTGTTTAACAGGGATGTTACTTTATTCTATAGATGAGATGAATACCTACTTATATCAATGCTCTCATTTTGATTCATTCATAATCACAATGTGTAGACTCTATGTTGAATTTTAGCCTCTTCTTTGTAGAGATTCTTCCTCTAATTACAAGCCATAAGATGAAAACATTTGTTGGTTATATCTCTTAGTCCCAAATGAGGTGGTACTAAAGAACTTTATGAGTAGTTATTATCAATAACTAGTTTCTGTATGACTTTGAAGTGAATAAATTGTTTAAGAAATTTATAAATGTTCTTAGAAAGCTATAAATTATTATCAATGCCCTCTTATGTTTAGTTTTCAAAGGATATATTATCTAACAAAAGAAAGCTCGAGGATAATTAAGTTATAGCTTTTATTAAGGAGTGTAGTGCCACAATTTAAAATAAATTGCCTTTTAAACTCAAATATTTTGGCAATGTCTCTACTCCATACATTGTTGGTCATACGAGCTTTAACCATGCTTTGTGTAATTTAGGGGCAAGTAGAACTAGTGTTCTCATTCTAATGTTGAGATAGCTCTAATTATGGTCAACATAATTGTAGCCAACATATTATAGTACAAAAATCATGAGCAAAAATATTTTCAATACACTTGGATTGAATGTAAGTATTTAGACTTGTCCAGACCCAGCTTGACCATTTTCAAATGTCTTTTAAGTATATAATACAATGAACAATGACAAAAGGAAGCTTGTGCAGAACTTTCCTTTCAGAACCAACAAAAGGCTATTTTCAGGTGCTTCTTGATTGCGAAGTTGTTCATCATTACCATTCCAGTAAAGACTCTAAGCAGAAGGAATTGATCATTTCGAAGTTCTTAAGTTGATTCCACCATTCATTCACCATGATATGGCTACTATCTATTTCTGCCTAAGGCTGTAAGGGAGTTCTCTCTCTACTCTGCTTCAGTTAAGAATCCAACTCTTTTGTATCCTTACAATTATTTGCTAAAAATATGACGAATGTGTATACTGTACTAGTTTTATAGAAATCTGGCAGTTAATCCATTTAGACCTCTACTCTTTATTCGTGGTTCACCGGATAAATATTGAACGAAGGCTCATTTCTAATGAACTACTTAGTAATTTGGTATGATTGATCCTACCAAATTACTAAGTAGAAATGGACCTCATATATAATATAAGAACCATGATTATTGGTTATATTTTTAAATTGTAACCTAATGAATCAATACTAAAAAAAAAATTCAGAAGTTTTTTAATTGCTTTTTAACTATAAAATACTTTTTGTTGCCAAAATAATTTTGATAAATGGGATAATTTATACTTTAAAGTCTATTATTATTAACTACATTTATTTTCATTACGAATTAATTTTTGTAACCAAAGTAGTTTTGGTGAATAGGTTTTTTATTGCAAAAAAGAGTTTCACAAACAAAATACAATATGCAAGTTTAAAAATTTTAAATCATAAAAAATTTAATTTTAAAAATTCAAAAGGTGAAAATGATTAGGTCATTTTTATTAATTAAATTTATTAACTATTTTTACAAAATAATTGACTATATTTCCACACAAAAAATAATTAAAAGGTGAAAATGACTTTACAAATAATAAAGATGATACCGCAAATCTGCCCCAAAATAAGGTCACATCCTCTGTCTACATTAAAAAGTAATGAAGATGATATAAAATGCAATGATGTCGTATCCTATCCTCATCGTCGTATACCCTCTTGTACTTGTGCGTGTTCTGCATTGCCCTCATCCTCTGCCATTCACGCGTTAAGAACTCTACTGTGAGGAATCAAGGGTTGCTTTACTTGGTAAGTCCTAATTTCCCCTTTCTATTTGCTCCGCCTTTCTCTATTCACCCTAATACTTTCTCTATTCGCCCTTATATTTTCCCTTTTTATGCAAGTTTTCTGCATACTTTCCTTTTGTTGTGTTTATGTACTCCTTTGGGCCCAAAGTTGTGTGATTACGACCTGATTCCCCAAGCGGCCCCTTTTCTGCATATTTCTGTTTTCAATTGCATAATTTCATACAGTTTTATGAAATTATCGTAACATTAAACAATATAAGTTGTGATTGGATGTATATATGCTTTTCATCAGGAATGTGCAGCATTACTGGCAAATTTGGATGCTGATGACAAATGTAACATTGAGGTGGCAGCAGTGAGGGGCATCCAGGCTCTGGTTATACTTACCACAAGCTGCAAGTTTGAAGGAGTGCTGGAACAGGTGATCCTACTTCCAGATTTCAGTGCATTCCACTAACACGATTATTGGGTCTTTAACCATTAGATCAATTGTTACTTCTCTTCCAACCAGGCTGCTCGAGCACTATCTAATTTGGCTGCTCATGAGAATAAAATACCCATAATGCTTCTGTTTCAGGAGCATCGTGCACTTGAAGCATTGGTCCAACTCACTTATTCTCATCATGAAGGTGTAAGGTAATATTTGTTAAGGTACCCGTTGTTTTATTGTTGTGTCTATAATGTCTTACATAGACAAGTGACTTTTGTCTGCCAAAATTGAATTTTCTTAATTATAAGTACCTCAAGTTCAGTTCCATCTTGAAGTTCAAACTTTCTGCTGGGCTTGAACTAAATTTTGTAATATAACATTCTATGATTTAGGTTAACTTTGTAAGCTCCTTATCTTCAACAAATGGATGGATTCGATGTTGTACTTCATAATCAGGCAACAAGCTGCTGGTGCTTTATGGAATTTATCAATTGAGGATAAAGATCGAGAAGCAATCACAGTAGCTGGTGGTGTTGTGGCTTTGGCATAACTTGCTCAAAATTTCTCTTAATTAAGTGTTTGGGTTCTAGTTTGTCTTAAAGTTAGTCTCACTTAGTCTCTGTGATATATCATATCTACTTTACAAAATGACAATTTGTGGAGTTCTAGCTCCTATTGATTACATCATACGACTCTTTGAAATGGGGGCTACATCTACCATGTTTCTGTTTTTCTAAGAACTGACTTTCATTTGCTATTTTCCTATTTCATCTTGGGTTGTATAATAGTTGCCACTAGAACACATCAATTAAGGTTGAAAATGGTGTAAAGCCTAGTCGTAGTGAAATCTCAATGTGTGATTACGGTTACCTTGGAATGGACAAAAAATATGATCCGGAAACCTTTTACATGAAAATACAAGGGTAGGAGTTGTGGTTGAAATTTGTTACTAGTTGTTATAGTATCGCATTGATGACATTGTATCAGGTTCCAAGTTATGGGGTTTATCATTTATTATGGTTGTTTGATTTATTATCTGATTATGGTTGCCAGGTTTCTCTAGCAAAATCTTGTTCAAATTCCTCCTAGATTCTTCAAGAAACGGCTGTAGGTGTTCTGGGATTGTCAGTATCAGAATCGAATAAGGTAATTACAAATTTTATTTTAGATATGTTGTAATAGTTCTTTGAGTTTGTAACTTACATGATAGATTTGGCCAATTTATTTCTGGCTCTGATACTAACATGATAGATTTGGCCAATTTATTTCTGGCTCTGATACTAACTTTCTTCAAGATTGTTTTGCTTACTCCCTTGATTCTCAAATTTTGATATAATAGGCACAAATTTTGGTGGTAGGTTGAATCCTACACTGGAGGTTCGGTTTTGAAATATCAAGCCCTTTCCTACAAGTTTGAAATATACTGGATGTATATATTTTTGGTCTTATACGTGATAATAATATAACAAGATACACAAAAGATTAATTTATGTGAAACTTAGAAATTAGATTCCCATAAAAAAAAGCTATAGCCATGACTTCCCATGACCAAAGTATTAGTACCAATTTTTTCCACTATATTACATATGACTTCCTTAATGCCTGTGTAGTTGAGCTTTTGGAGGATAAATAAGCATTTTTTTTCACTGCAAAAGCTTTTTTTAAGAAAAATGAGTGTTTGACTGTAAAATAAAAAGCACTTTTTTAGTAGATATAACTTTTTTGGCAGCTAAAATACAACTTTTTAATAAGCTCAAATTTGGAGCTTCTCAAAAAAGCACTTTTTTAGGTAGCTTTTTCAAATCAATTAATGAGCCTATTTTTAGTTCCTATTACCCGTATGTTTTACACATAATTTTCACAATACTCACAAACATATCTTCACATTT
>JANIHZ010000006.1:25947842-25967272 GCA_027478365.1 Erythroxylum rufum | reverse complement strand
TCTGATCTTTCTTGAAATGAAAGATAATTCATCATCATCTTCACTTGAATCTTGTTCAGATTCACTGGTATCATCATCCTTGATTTCTTCAGTCTTTAGTGCTTTTGGTAATGAACCTCTCTTTTTCTGAGTCTTGTGAATTTTCTGTCCAGCCTTTAATGCTATAGATATGTCTCGTCTGGGTTTATCTTCTGCATCAAGCTCCACTTCGTGTATCTTCAAAGAACTAAGCAATTCATCAAGCTTTATTATACTCAAGTCCTTGGCTTCTTGTACTGCAGTGACTTTAGGTCTCCATCTTTTTAGCAAACTTCTGAGAATCTTCCTGACATGGTCTTGATTATTGTAGATTCTCCCAAGAGCTTTAAGTCCATTAATGCTAGTTTGAAATCGTCCAAACATCTGATCAATAGACTCATCTTCCTTCATCTTAAACAGCTCATACTAGTGTACAAGAATACTTATCTTAGACTCTTTCACCTGGTTTGTGCCTTCATGTGCTATGGATAGAGTGTCCCATATCTCCTTTGCAGTGTCGTATCCATGAACTTTATCGTATTCACTTCTGCTTCAAGCACAACTCAGAAAGAACTTGGCCTTTGAGTTTAGTTGGAATCTAGCTTTTTGATCGGCTGACCATCTGGTACGGGGAATGGCATTTTCTTCATCATTCATTGGTATGTATGGTCCATTCTCAATGATGTCCCAAAGATCAATATGTGTGGATTCTATGAAAAGTCGCATCCTATCCTTCCAATAATGATAATCCTCACCATTGAATGCAGGAGGTCTTGTGGCCGAGGCGCCTTCAGTTATAAAAATATGTGATTAAGTCATGGATCTTTGTCCTCACTTTGTAACGATGGTTCTTAGAAACCGAGCTCTGATACCAACTGAAGTTAATCATTTGTTAGTATAGTCTTTATGTATAATATACAAAATGCACAAGCCCCTTTGAATTGTGTATCCTTTTCGTGAATACAAGCCCCTTTGATATTTCTTTTAAAACTATTTTTTTCAATGCTATTGAGTGAATATCAAAATGTTTATATGAAAATATCTACGTGATTAAATCGCAAGTAACTTCCATATACTTGTATAAGAACAATAGAAACTAAAGTAGAGAGTTAGAAGATGGACACGATGATTTTATCCTGGTTCATTCCAAACCTTGGGCTACGTCCAGTCCTCAGAATTCTTCTAAAATTTCACTAAACTTTTCCAAAGTTATAAGTATTCTTTCCCTCTCAGAGCCTCTTTAGGTCTCTTACACAAAGTATTATTTTCGCTCTCTTAGCCTCTTCAGGCTTTCAGCTTTTCCTTTCTCTCACTAGAAAGATATTGCGAGCTTTGTTACAGTAAAGATAGCTCTCGTGTTTTGCACAACGAATAAAGATTTTTTAAATTAAAAGCTAAAACGTTGAAGTTCAAAAACTAGAATCTCAAAAACTAGTTCAAAGATGTTCAGTCTTCGACTCCGACTTGTATTAATAGCCTTCGTCTTCAACTACTTCTTGATAACTGCTTCTTGTTTCTTGTAGAAACTGTTATTCAATTGAGTTCTGCAACTAACTCAAACTGAGTAACTGTCTGACGTACTATCGTGTCTTCGTCTTCATATAGTCAGTGTTTTCTTCCTTCTGTGTTTTCTTCCTTCTGTGTTTTCCTCCTTCTGTATTTTCTTCCTTCTGTGTTTTCCTCCTTTTGTGTTTTTCTCCTTCATTGTTTTCTTCCTTCTGTGTTTTCTTCCTTCAGTGTTTTCCATCTTTTGTGTTTTCTTCCTTCTGTGTTTTCTTCTTTCTGTGTTTTCTTCCTTCTGTGTTTTGTATCTTCTGACTTTCCACGCTTCTTCTGTGTTTTTTCTGTGTTTTGCTTCACGCTTAACACACTTATCAGAATAGTTCATTTATTTCTAATATTATTTTATTTGATTTTCATTAAAATTAATAGACGTGAAGTCATCTTGACTTAGCATCTTTCTTATCTTTCTTTTTCCTACCTCCATTTTATTTCTTTTATTCATTAGTGGATGGAGCTTTACCTTTTGTTAAACCATAAAAGAAACATTAACTCTTTTTCTTGACTTATTGATCTCCTTTGCTCTTATGTATGTAAGGCATTTTTAGTAATTCTAGCCAAGTAATTTGATTCAAGTCTTTTAAGTCTTCAAGAGATGAGATCTTAGACTCAAATTTTGTAGGCAATCTCACTAGAAGTTTCTCCACAAATCTCTTGTCAATCAATTCTACACCTAATACATAAGCCTAAATTCCACAACTACTTAGCAATTATTGAACGACTCAAATCTCGAGTGATGGCATTGCAAAATAGATACTTATCATATATAGCTCGTATCACACTCATCATTTTAGTGCTTACTAGTTTACATCTTTATTGGGCTGCACATATCACAATGCAAAGAAGAGTCATAAAGGAGATGGAGAAAATTACAAAATCGTTCTTATGGTCTGGTCAACTTGGAAATTCAAAGAAGGCAAGAACTAAGTGGATTCAGGTTACTCTGCCAAAAAATGAAGGCGACTTTAGGATCATCTCCGTAACAATATGCAAAACAAGTTAATGTGTAAGACGTTGTGGAGGCAATATACTTATCGGAATGCTTTATGGATCAAATGGTTGCATAAATATTAGTTCAAGAATTTGAATTTCTATCAGGTTGATTTCACTAAGGACAACTCTCCAATTCTTAAGCAAATGATAAAGATGAGGGAGATCATTTATCCTTACATCAAACACTAGATCGAGAATGGAGAAAGGATATGGATGTGGTTTGATAATTTGCTTGATATCAATCCTATCATCCAGCATAGTACTTTTCAGCAACTAAGGAATCATGTGCCTCTTAATGACAAAGTATCCTCACTAATTGTTAATGGAGAATGGAAGGGTGAGTTCAAAGGTTTTTTATCCCTCTTGGTACACCTCCCTCGACTATCTTCGGTTGAGAATGAGGATATCATTATATGGGTGCTGAACTGAAATAGACAATTCATTAATCGTTCATGTTATCAACTATTTTCCAATAGCTATACTACCATCCCCTGATTTGATCTATTATGGAGAAATACCATTAGCCCCAGGGCTTCCTTCATCATATGGCTTGCGATCAAGAATAGGCTTCAAACTAAGAGCCAATGGCACAGTAATGTAGCTAATAATACTTGCATACTTTGTAATAGGGCAGTGGAGGACAGGGATCATCTATCCTTTTTATGTAGCTATTCCAAAGCGATTTGGAGCCAAATATTGAACTTGTTACCACAAAATAATTGTTGATACAACTGGGAGCATACATTATACTGGATTATTAGAAACTCCAAGCCAAGATAAACTAATGCCTCTCTTTATAGAGCAGCCTTCACTCTCACCATTTACATAATTTGGAATGAACGTAATAGCAGATGATTCACTGATAAGAAGGAAACAAAATATCTGGTCGCAGACAAGATTGTTAACCTGATCTACGAGTGCATCTATGCGAAAAAAGTTCAGCATACTCTCTCGATGGATATACAACAAAGATGGAGTTTATAACTTATCTTAGATTTTTTTATCTTATGAAATATTTCCTATACTACAATTAGATTCCTTAGTAATTTTGTAACATGAATGTTCGGCTAATAGTCTAGAACCATTATAATGTTTGTAATAGTTCCATTTATAGTATATACATAATTCATTTTCCAAAAAAATCTTCACCCAGTGACCTAATCTTGGTTACCGTACTTAAAAACGTATATGTAGACTCTTTAACCTAATCTTATAATCATTCACTCTTAGAAGCTTAAACTCTCTTATGAGATTTAAGACTTGCATCTGCCTTGTCTATCACATTTTTAAAACTCTTCATTAAGTTTATCCCATGCTTCTTTTAGTGACTAATAAGAAATAATTTTGTCCAAATGTCTTTAGAGCTGCTTGCAAACATGATCAAGATTTAAACTTATTTGTTTATTCTTTCACATGATGCTTTATCTATGCTTTTATAGAATTGTCTCTAAGTTATAAAAAGTCATTAGAGTTCTCTCGTAAAAACACATGAATTGTAAGAGCTATAACACTTTTAGAAGCCATGAATGATATATGGAGCTCTTTGATTTTAGATGAAGGAGAGTTTGTTGATTTACTTTTTCTTATAATTCCTCTAAGGATTTTTTTAATCTTTGATATCATTTACAAGCTTAGATAAGTTTTTGGGTGAAAACCAAGAAAGAAAATAACACTTCAAAATTAAAATTTTCATTTGAAAACTATAAATATACATATATAAAAGATACAAAACTACGGTAATTATTACAACTACTACAGTAGATTAGTTACATAATCAAAGATTGATTTTAAGCTGCATCATGTGTTACATATCATTCTAGAACTATCTAGTTTTTTTCTCATTAATTTCTACTAGACATGATCGCATATCATCATTACATTTAACTAAAATAAAAAAATCAAAATAAGCTTTCCAATATGACAAAAAAATATATCACAATGTTAATAGCTGGACTAGATTTGAGGTATGCTTATTTTTTAGATATGAAAACCTATAACACTAAAACTCATAATGTCGAGATTATTACAAATAAAGATAATCCACCCTAAAATTAAATAGTCATAGACATTATGGAGAAATCATTTACAAAAGGGATATGTTGTTATATTCAATGCTTAAGTCAGCAAAAGTAAAAGGTGTTAATATGTAGAGAAAATTACAATTTTTACAAATATTAAATTATAGGAGAAATTTATTATTTAAAGAAGGTGGAGTTACTTCTAATAAATAGGGTATAAGGAACGAATGATTTAGAATGGAGCTTCTAATGATACAGTTCCCCTCCTAGATTGATGTAATTTTATCAGTACATGTATTTTAGTATAAGGTTGAAAATTTTTAAAATACAAAATAAACAGTAGTTATGAAAATGTGTACTCTAATATTGGTTAGTAAATAAAGAGTTGACAATTAAACAGTAGTTATGAAATTGTGTACTCTAATATTGGTTAGTACTCTAATATTGGTTAGTAAATAAAGAGTTGACAATTATAAAAATTTATAAATAAATAAGTATGAAAAGAATTAGTATATTCTTTTTGACATATGAATATTAAAGAGATATGAAATGGAAAATATTAATAATAAAGATACTAGTTTAATAATCACTTTTAATGTTAAAAGGTCATAAATAAGTAGAGAACTTACATCCCAATTCTAGAATACATTAAAGACTATAAGTTTCATCTAATATCTTATGAATATGAATGAGCCAATTCTTTAAAAAAATTTGAGGAACTTTATTATTCTATATATTTTGAAAAGGTAACCTCACAAAAGAGTGTTGATGAGTATGTTTATTTGCTTGTGAAATTAATACCTTTGATTTGTTTAAGTTAGAGTTAGGAGGCCCAAGTCACTTATGAGTATGTCATGATCATACAACCATTTGACTATGCCCTTCCCTATAATGAGGAAGTACTTTTCCTTACTAATCCTTTAGAGACTACACCTCTACCCTATTCATTAGAAAACATAGTTGGGCCAAGTGTGTGGGCTCACTCTCTGTAGGGTAAGTTTTCATTATCCACTAAATAACACTTACAAGCCTACTACTCACCGTTGGAGTCCTCCAAATGCTTCTATAAGTTTTATATTCCAACACATAAAAGGAGCAGTTGAAAACAAATCCATATAGTAATAAAAGAAGAATTAACCTTAAGAAGGGTCTCAGCCTTAAAGAGAAAATAAGGAGTGAAAAGTTGGAATTGTTTATGGTGATAGGGAGAGAATTTATATCCCAATCTTAATCCATAATAATGAGAGTAAAAGAGGCTTGACATGTGGGGAACTCGATAGCCTTGAAAAAAGATGAAGGAAGAGGTTTATTTCACTAATCAACCTCCACAACAAATATGTATATAAAGTTTTAAGACCATGTTGACATTTTAATGAAGTTGATATGAGGAAGAAATCCTCCAATCATAAATGGCCAACTTTAGAAATGATCATATAGTAGATTCCATAAGCCATCATGATCCTACCTTTAGATAGATTTTTAGGACCTAAGCCATGACTTTCCATTCACCTCGACGATCCTTAATGAGCCACTGCAACCAAAGTTCAATTTCTTAGTTATATAGGTGTATAATGGTCTAATGGACCTCGAGGATCATGTGGTACTTTGCTAAACACTCATGACTTACTTAGAGCTTCAACTGTAGTAAATTGTAAGACCTTCTTATCGATATTGATTGGAGACATAAGGGACTAGAATCAAACAAGGGATAGTGACCTGCTTCATGCAATTAAGATCTTGCTTTCCTGAATATGATGATTTTTCTGAATTTTAATCCATCCAATACTAGACTACATCCTTGCAAAATATAAGAAAAATGATGAAAAGAACAACAGAAATAAAAATAAATGAAATTAAAAAAATAAGAAAATCATTAATTTTAATGTTAGAGAAATAAAAATAATAAATACATAATTAATAAAAAGAAAAACAAACAAACAAAAATCAAGCCCTTGTAGAGGAAGTGCCCTTGCCAGATGATGGAGGCTAAAATTCGATGCTTAGACAGCTTAGCGTTAATAACATTAACTCTCACATACATTTGACTGTATGCTTGAGGCTTCTTACTGGCTCAATAAGCTCCGCAGGTTATCGTTGGATAGACTTTTGAATTCCTATAAACTGGCCCACCATCTCTCCAATAATCCTATCTTTAGCTGAGCTAGGTTTTGCATCCTAGCTCTAAGACCTCACAGAAAATCTAGCTCTGGTTTTTGATCTCCCATCTTAGGTGGTGGTGGCTATAGTTGTGATGGTGGTGGGTACTATAATATAACTTGTTTTGCTTTATCTCCACCCTCTGTTGCTAGCTTGTCTGGCTCCCCAATAAGTTCGTAGATGTCTCCGGTGGGACCCCGACACCTACGTACCATGTGCATATATTGCATCATTGCCAGATTAAATGCTAAAATAGTCATCACATGCCGCATCGATGGTAACCAATTGAATAGACCCATCCGTTGTGCCAGTTGGGACATATAAGTTCTAACACAAATTGTATCAAACTTCCTGTCTTCAATCTGATGCCTGATAAATTGGACAAGTGTATGTCCTAAGTGAATTGGCGTTCACTTACTTATGCTCCAAAGGTAATATACATCCACGTTCCCGATGATTTCCCAACTATTTTCTCAGCTACTCAGCATATGGATCAAAATTCCATAGAAGTATCTGAGTGCTAGATGGCATAAGGTTAAAGCTTTTGATTTGCTTGAGTCATAGTCATCTTTAGTGTTGATCCTAATCCAGAAGTGTTGAGGAGACAATCCACACAAAAAATATGTCCATAGTATAAGATACTCTGGTGTCCCCAGATACTCCCAGTCATAACACCCATCGTGATGGAGAACTCTGTGTAGCTCATCCGGTACATCTTCCTTATCATTCAGAACAAGATTGTATTCAGATGATCCCTATCATAACATCATCTCTCTATAAAGAATGTGAAGAGGACCTTTAACATGAGCTCCTGATATGAAGGTTCGATAATGTCAAAAAATCGGGATCATGTACCAATGTCAACAAGTGAAATTGAAAGAATAACTTGGTGTCATTGGGTTGGCCAAAAATTGCAAGAAATTGGAATTAGAAAAAGAGGGGGGTAGCAGTGATTTGAGAGAAAGTAAAAGAAAGAATGAAAAAATTAGAAAGTTTAAGGCTTTTTAAGATGTATCGTGAGAGTACACGGCCGTGTACCAATCCTCGTATGTCATTGAATTATAACTTTTCACAAGGTTACACGATTTTGTACATGAGCATATATCAAAATGTGTAACACTTTAAAAATTGATGCTCAAGTATGAAAATTTTGCAGCTTATGTTATAACATATAGACATGCATACCTTACACATCAATTACGTACATTTCAACAAGAGGAAGCTTGATTTCCTATCCTAAAATGGACCAAATGAAATACAAAAATTAATTAAAAGTTATACTAGCATTAAGGCTAAAACAAAATAATATGGAAAAAAATAAAACTAAAACTAACTTATGGGTTGCCTCCCATGTAGTGCTTCTTGTAATTAGTTTGGCGTACCCTGTGTGCTCAACCTCATCTTGGGTCTATAATCAATGGCTTACATCCACCCGTCTCTCCACAAAAAAAATCCATAACTTGTAAGTAAGCCACATGTTGAAAGATAATCATAAGGGCATAATTTATAAAATTAATAAGTTTAATTAACTGTATTAATGCCCTTTTTAATGACAAACTGTTAATAAAATAAGAGATATCAAAACTCCCTAAATCGTCAATTAACAAAAGCAGTTTATTTTAGTGGAAGTGGGAACCTTCCGTACTTAAGGTGGCTACTAATACTTCATCAGTAGTTTCCTTATTTGATTCTTCCACTAGTTCTTCCGCAACCATCTATATCCACTCTTCTTCTTCTTCTTCTTCCTAAAAAAAGGTTTTTGACTCATCTTCTTCAGTTACCCCCTGTCACTTCCCTATTTTCTCTTTTTGGACAGAGGCTTCTTTTTCTTCTTCTTCTTCTTCTTCCTCCTTTGGAAGCTCATTTTCACTCTTAAGGGTGATTGTCATTCCATGTTCTCTAGGATCTGTTTCAGTAGTAATAGGCAAACTCCCTTGCATCTCGTCAGATATTTTCTTCATCAGCTGGTTGTTTCGATTCACCATATTGATTCACCATATTTAGTATACGAGCCTTCGTTTCTTAATGCCTCATAATTGATTCTTGAATAAAATCGAACATCATATCTTCTAGAGTTGGCTACTTATTTTGAGGTGCTTGGAATTGTAAATATTTAGCTAGTGCATAATCATTGCATCCATAAGCATAAGAGTTTCTTCATTCTGAATTGTAACTATTCGCGTATGGTGCACATTGAGGTTGATTGTACGTGCTTAGTTGTTCCCACATATAGATTGGTGCTCGACATCCATGATTGTAATGGTTATTCCCACAAATGTCACAACATAGTATAGACATTGGTTGAGCTTCTGAAAACATGTAAGGGAAACTCTCTTTCCTATGTGATGATGTTACATATTGAGAAGGTACATCATAGCTTCCATAAGAGTACTGTCTGCTCTATCCTTTCATTGTGAGTCGCGGTGATGACGTTAAATCTCAATTCTTAAAATAAGCCACAAACATATTGTCAACATAGAGAAGTTCAAAAAAAATTAAATGAATAAGCCAAAAATATGACAATATACAATAAAAATAAAATAAAGTAAAGTTAAGCAAAAAAAATACTAAAAATAATGACTAGAATAATAGCATCCAAGTGTTCCTAATATCATTATCCCCATAAACGAAGAAAAAAACTTGATTGGTTTATTTCTACACCAATATTAATTTTATCACAATGAATACTTGTAACTACTATTATCCTATTATCTACTCCAAAATTTTGATTTTGGTTTTGTAATAAGGAAAATAAAACTTTAAAAAATTAAAATAAATAGGAAACAATAATGCGTAAAAAATAAAGAAAATCACTTTGAAAACAATCAATATTAAGAATTAATGCCTAGGTAATGAATCCCCCTAAGACCATTAGAAATTTAATCTTTATTATGCAATTGCTTTATTGACTATTAGACAGTGGAAATTCCTATTGTATGCTAGTAACTCTCTTGAGACTACTAACAACTAATCCTAGGATTGTTAACCGAATTACTCAGGTTAAAGGTTTTATGATTGCTTTCTGATTTGTGTTTTCGCTATTATGTTTAACCCTAATCTAGAGAATTTATGTTGACTTATCTCTAGGTTTACAATCAACTCCTTTCAATTATGGTAAATCTATTCATCCACAAGGTTTCTTAATCTTTATGCTATGAAATCAGATTATATCCTAATATTCCAGATCTATTAGAACATATATTAAACACATAATAGAATCAAAATAGATTAATGAAAACAATTTCATTAAATAAAAGAATCAAAACATATTATTGTCATAAATGTAACACCTCACTCCTGCAATGACCCGAACCCGACATCGATGGTGATATCCGAGTCTATGCCCCGCGAGGGTGGCATGCTAAAGCACTCAACCATTTAAAAATCAGTATAAAAATTTCATTTTTAAAATCAATAACATATTTTGCGAAAATTGAAACTCAAATTGGTCCATATTCATTCATAGACATTATCAATCAACACAATTTTCAATAGCCATTAGGCCCCTTTCACAATTACAAAACACTTGCATCACTTCGGAATACAAATTTATATAGAAAGATGCGAAATATACAATTCCTTACAAAATAGGAAAAATGCAAATGCAGACGCAAACTGATCCCGACTTCTAACCTTCATTGGAATACTGCATGCATACTCCCGTTGGCCTAACGTGATATTCTTCTGATCCTAAAAAATATTTGAAAATTTTGGGTGAGTTTTGCGAACTCAGTGAGTGACCATCATTAATGGCTCACCCAGTCATATAACACATAATTCACATTCACAACATATCACATTTCACATTCAATTTCACACTTCACAACCAATACACTTAATCATTCATATTATGCATATATAATACACATAAGACTCACTTTCTATTTGTTACTTTGTTGTGACCGAGTGCCTGAACTGTCCCATATAGGGGTCATTGATAACTGTCCCATGTAGGTCTCATTGATAACTATCCCATATAGGGCTTATTGAACGTTGAGCTTTAAGCTCTGATCGGTGGCTACTTTGGTCATATCTCCATTATGTTTCATACATTCATGAAATGAAATGCATCGCTCATTTTTGCATGCTCTTATTCAGTCATATTCACTTGTCATCAGACTGTAGTCTGGCATTCAACATGTAGTTGAGAATTTACACTTTCACTTGCATGCAATTGCACATCAGAAAACATTTAGCAATCACTTCACTATCTCATAGATATCACACAATCATCGGACCTTCTATCCGACATCCAACACAATTAATCACATTCATATAAGCATTCATTAATCAATTTATACAAAATGAAACAAAGCAAGCAATGAAGTGAGACTATCTCGGTCTACTCACAGTACGCTCCAGATTAGCATTTGCTTCCAAATTCTAGAATGCCTGAATGCGGACACTTGACCTGCACAACCCTTTGTATGCAAAACACCCATTTCACACTCATCAATAATTGCACACGTATAAACATTCATTTATTCACAATTGTACAAATGAACTATGTTCAATGCATGCTCAATGACAATCTCAGGTATATGTTCTACATCACATATTAAGCTCATTCCCATTTCATAATTCATGTGTGTCTAAATGCACTTAGATTTACACTTCATTTGTACATGATCATTCTAAAATCTACTTTCAATCTTTACACTTTGCATGTGTCTAGCTTACACCTCAAAAACACTTAGTTACTTTATATCATAACTTAATGTCTTGTCATCTCTTTTCTAACCTTATATGATCTCATAATATTCAAATTCTCATCCAATAGGAATTCAATTGAAAAACCCATAATGCAAAATCACAAAATTGATTCTAGAACATTTAAACCCAAGCATATTTTTAAACTCCGTAAACTAGAATCCTTCCAAAAATCCAAAGATTCAAATGATCATACCTTGATTCTTCACCAAATGAAGAGATCTTTTGCTCAAAAGGAAGCTCTTTTCTTCCTTTTACTTTTTCTCTTCTTGAGCAACTTCAAAATCTTTCTTGAAGGCTAAGGAAATTCAAACCCTAACTGGTTTTCTCTTCTTTCTCTCTTTCATTCTTTTTTTTCATGTTTTCTCTCTCTTATCTCCTTTCTCAACCACACATTTTGCTTCTCTAGAATCTTCTCATTCACGTTCCTCCTTTATTTATAAGCAAGACAATAATTCTTCTTCCAATTATGCCCTTAATGATTGAGAATTGTCCCATTTGCCCTTCCATTTATGCCTTATGTCTTTTATACTTAAGTGTCTTGCCAATAGTACCCTTGAATATTATAACATAAAAATTTCTTCTAGAAAAATGTACCCCATTGTCTTAAGTTTCTAATGCCACCGAAATCATTCCATTTGGTTTAGTGATTCAAAAGATATACTTCAAACATTTTTGGATTGCTCTTGTCCAAAATAGTATACTATGTACAACTTTCATCTAAATTTTAAACATCTTAGAGACTGAACTGGATTCTAATTTCTGCATACTATTTGTAGCTCCATGTCTCTAGTTTATTAAAAATAAAAAATCATCTCATTTAGAGTTCTACTGATCCTGAAATCATCAAAATATTGAAGTATATTCAGTGGGATAACACTAGTTCATACTATTTAAGAACACACTCACTGTACCCGTCCCATGCTTTTCACTTAATCTCTCTCACTTCATTTCAAATAGCTTTGATTTTTGGTGGAGATGTCGAGTAACGTCTTACGAATCCAATGGTTCAAGAATCAGGTCATTTGGGGGTCTAGAGAGGAAGTTATGGTCAAAAGAAACAACCATGTTTATGACCTCAATTAATTTGAACCTATTTTGGCGCGATTTCCATAACTTTCACAAACAATGTCGGATTGATCTCGTTTTTAAACTACTGGAAAGAAGACTTCAAAGCTAAACTCTCATGAAGACCTTAAAGCAAGATTCAGCCTCAAAAGGGGTTAAATATGGAACCGAAGAAGGAAGTAAAAGGTCAAACTGAGACGATGCTGAAGTCAAATTAAGACGATGATGATGTCATACTAAGACGATGATGACATCATACTAATACGATGATGACGATCATACTAAGACGATGATGACATCATACTAAGACGGTGCTGAAGTCAAACAAAGGCAGTACAATAAAAATGGCATAATGTTTGACTCAGATGTCCAAAAATTTCATACTATACACCGTTTGTTGGGACCCGATTTTGGAACCGGACCCCAACCGAAAAAACGAAAAAATAGAAACAAAAAGCGAAACAAAAGAACGGATTAGGAAATTGAAGAAACGGATTTACAAAAATCTCGACATCTG
This sequence comes from Erythroxylum rufum, assembly GCA_027478365.1. Taxonomy (NCBI): domain Eukaryota; kingdom Viridiplantae; phylum Streptophyta; class Magnoliopsida; order Malpighiales; family Erythroxylaceae; genus Erythroxylum; species Erythroxylum rufum. The sequence goes on along the minus strand of JANIHZ010000006.1, from coordinate 25,954,231 downwards.
AACGAGTACCTTAGAAAAACTAGCGTTGGAAACTCAAGACACACTTGGTCTACGCAATTCCAGATCGGTATAAAAAAAATTTTCTCTTTTTTTTTCATTTTATTCATCTTTATTCAAATCTCATACAAAGAAACTCAATTTCCCATTTGGAATTCATCAATTCCATAACCTCAATTAATTTAACTCTTCAAAAACAATCATATCTTATCAATTTAAAATCTTCGTTTTCCTTTGCCATCAAAACGCACACATGTATATATATATCATAAATTCAAACCATAAATAAAGAGCACTTCAATATTTTAATTCCAGCAACACAATCATCGGATGTCCTGTTCGGCATCCAAACACAATCAAACACATACATATGTCATAGCACTTCAATAATCCAGATCAAAAATCAAAATCATCGGACTTCCTGTCCAGAATCCAAACACGTTCATATACAATTTATATGCAAATCCATAATTCACTTTTCTATTCCATATACAAATCCATAATGTATTTACATATTCCAAAAGAAACGCATTACCAAACAATAGTGGCATTTTCAAGCCGCAATACAACATCAATCTTAAAATCCAAATACAAAGATACAAAAACCCCACAATACTCCATATATGCCTAAGCTCTAAATCTTACAACAAAATAACTTAAAAACATAACATATGCATCAACGAACAAAAGCCTTAACTATCTTTCATCTGATCTCCTGTTCGATACCTGGAGATGGGGATGAAAAGGGAGGTGAGCTTTACAACTCGTGGATAACATGCTTATAACTGAAATATAAGCAAAAACATTTTCAAAAAAAAACTCATTTCTAATTTACAGAAATCTCACGGTAGGAAAATATCAAATGTTTATTTCTTTAAAAAATCCTCAATTTTTCAAATAATTTATAAATGCTTATTTCTCAAACTTTTCAACTTTTTGAATCATTCATAATTCAATTTCAAAAACATAAATGCATCACAAATATAAACAAAAATCAAAGACACATAAATACATCATAATGGTTTGGGTCGGTTCAGAAACAGAATGTACTGCATATTCCGGTATAGCGGTCGTGTGCAGCCGTGAGCAGAATGTACTACACTTTCCAGCATAGCGGTCCAGTGTAGCCGTGAACTTATGGGAGTCCGTAATGGAGCTCCAATGCCACTAGCAGGCAGGCGGGCAAAGCCTAGACAAGTGCACTTAACCCTCTTATGGGACCTAACCAAACCCACATAACACATTTCACACTTGAAAAAGAATCGGATTGCCCGAAGACATATTTTACAAACTTAATTTTCATCTCATGTCATAAAATATTCAAGCATAAAGTCACAATGTCACATAAATTCACATATCAAATTCTCAATCATTCAAGCAAGCAACTGAAACTTTGAAAATTTATAACTTCTCGCACCAAATTTCAAAATTTGAAAATTTGGTATCAATAAAAAGCTCAAAGAAAACTCTACAACTTTCACGAAGGATGCAAAAATCAATTTAGTCTCTAAGGGAGTGAAAATCCCTTCCAAAAATACTGCCTGGACAATACCCTTTTCAACAGTAACAGCATCCTTTCAAACCTTATAACTTCTTAATCCTAAGTCCAAAAGTGACATATTATATACCAATGGAAAGCTCTAAACATGAACTACAATCTTCAAGAAGACCTTCCAATCCAATTCAAACTCTAAGAGGGTCAAAAACTCAGTCAAAGTTTCTGCCCATAATATAAATTTTGACAGTATGAACAGTAACTGTATTTTTCCAAACCTTATATCTTCTTACCCCTAAACCCAAAAATGGCATACTGCACATCAATGGAAAGCTCTAAACATGAACTACAATCTTCAAAAAGACCTTCCAATCCAATTCAAAATCTAAGAGGGTCAAAAACTTAGTCAAAGTTTCTGCCCATAATGTAAATTTTGACAGCATGAACAGTAACTTTATTTTTCCAAACCTTATATCTTCTTACTCCTAAACCCAAAAATGGCATACTACACATCAATGGAAAGCTTTAAACATGAACTAAAATCTTTAAGAAGACCTTTCAATCCAATTCAAACTCTAAGAGGGTCAAAAACTTAGTCAAAGTTTATACCCATAATGTAAATTTTGACAGCATCTCCCCTAAATTTTCACTAGCCAAAAACTTCAACCTTCATCCAATTTTTCAGCACCTGCACAAAGAAACTTCAATCTCTATATTCTTCAACTCCCCAAAACCAAACCAATCCATATAAACCCAGAAATTTATCTCAAATGGCAGTAATCTTCTAGCCATTTTCAAACCATACAACAACACATTATGAGCAACATTCACAAAATACATTACAACCTAAATCTCTTTCATTTACATGAAATCATAAGTCAAACAAATTCCCATTCATTCCAAAAGCAATGAAATCATCAATTAAAGACATTTCTAAAATTATTCAAAAATGTATTTTGCATTTGCAGAAATTTATCCAATCACTCGAAAACAATGAATTTGCAATTATTTTATCTTCTTCTTGATTTTTCGAACATATAAACAATAAATTTTCAAATCATTTCTCTTCTTGATTTTTCGAAAACTTATAATTAGCTTATAATTCAAAATATAAACATGGTACCCACCTTAATTCCATGCTTGAAACTTGTCCAAAGCCTTAATTTCTCCAATGCCTCACTTAAATTCCCTAATTCAAGACAAAATCTCTATTTAATAAACATCCAAAATTGAACATCATATAGGGCATAATCACCAAAATTAACTATAGAAAACCCAAACCCATAATATTCTTAAACTATCTAAACCAAAATCTCATTAAAAATTCAAAGATCAAGAATCTTCTCTTACCTTAATCTTTTCCAAATTCGAAATTTCTTGGCTTGAAATAAAGCTCTTGAGCTCCTCCACCTTTTTCTCTCTTGAAACATGTTTGAAATCCCTCTTAGAATCCAAGAAAAATGAAACCCTAACCCCTTTTCTTCTTTCTTCTTTCTTCTTCTCCACCGAAGTTCTCCCTCTTCTCTCTTCTTTGTTTTCTTTTCCTTCTTTTCTTCCTCATTTTCGTGCCTTTCTTTAACTTAAATGACAGCCCCCTCTTACTTGCCTTTAATGAATGCAAAATGACCAGCTTGTCCTTTCATATAAGCCTTAGAACTTAAAACCTTAAGTAACCTTCCAATTTTGCTCTTCGTTCCTTCTAACACTTTAATTTCTTACACTTTAATTTAATATAATCCAATTAACTTATGCCATATGATCTTACTCAATTTAACATGTTAATTACTCACATTAACATGCTAATTAAGTCCCCAAAATCATAAAAATAAATCAAAGTTTCAAAATTCATTAAATCATGATTTGCTTAGGACATTTTTCACATCATAAAATTGAAGGAATCTGCTAAAACTTCCTTCTAGAGAAATGTTCCTCATTGGACACCAAAAACGCTCAATTTGGTTCAGAAATGAAGAATTTATGGCCAAAATACTTTCAGACCAATACTAAATCAAGACTGAACACTATACCTAAATTCACTCCAGAAATTGAACATCTTAGGGGCTAAATTGACACTTGATTTCTTCAGATAACTTGTAGATCCATGTCTCTCATTTGATTTGAAATAAAAATCAACTTAATCGAAGCTCTACAGATCAAGATATCTCTAAAACACTGAAGCATGTTCAGAAAATATTTAACTCATAACTTTTAACCAATCCTCTCTCTTTGTTTCAATCAATCTTTATCAGTTTAATCTCAAAAATCACAAATTGGTGTGGAGAGATAGAGAGACGTCTTAGGAATTCAACGCTTCAAAAATCGGATCAAGTCAGATGTCGGACAGAAAAGTTAGAAGCAAAAGAATGAAAGAGGGCTGGTCGCCCTCGCGAGTTGGTCACAGGGTGACCATTTTGCGACTGCGAGCTAGTCGCAGTCACGACCAGAAAATTTTCGAGGCCCGTAACTTTTGATCCATAGCTCTAAATTTTACAAACTTAGTATCATTGGAAAGCTAAAAGAATGCTATACAACTTTTATGAAGGACCCAAAAACCAATTCCATCTCTTAAGGGGTCAAAAATCTACTAAAAGTTTCTGCCCAAAAATGTTATCCTAAAACAGCAACACAACTTCCATAAATCATAAATTCCTATTTCATTTTCCAAAAATTCCATACTTTATATCAATGGTAAGATACAAACATAATCTAAAACTTTCATGAAGAACTTAAAGGCAATTTCAACCTCTAACTAGGCCAATTTTTCAATCAAAGTTTCTGCCCTGTTAAAAATCACCTAAACAATATCCAAACGTCAAACATTCACATCTTTCAATTCCCACATCCAAAAATTGCATACTTTATAGCGTTGGAAAGATTGAAAGACAAGATACAACTTTCATGTAGACCACTTACTCGAATTCAAACTACATCAGTACATAATTTGCCTCAAAACACAGTACACACAAACTTACCCTTAATAGCATTTTTCAAAAACAAAGCAAAATAACCTTATCTTCGGAAGATCATAACTTTCAATTCCGATATCGAAAAATGTCATACTTCATAGCGATAGAAAGCTCTCAACAGAAGCTACAAGTTTTATGAAGATCATTTTATCAAATTCTGCCTAAATCAAGCCAGAAAAATTCACAAAGATTTTAGCTCAAAAAGTCAACTCTACTACTATTCATCCCAAAAAGTCAAACTTTCATAATTCTCCAAATTCTCACACTTTTACTATTTATTTCTTACTTTTCAATTCCATTCAAAACAATTCATTCACTATCAATTCTATTTTAAACTTAAAACACCATTTTACTCATTAGGCGTGGCCACGTTCAACACAGGCGTGGCCACGTTCAGTACCATACTACATCACCCTTTTATTAAACATATGCAAAACACAAGAAAACTCAAATGTCTTTCATTTCATCATATGCTCATAGATTGATTCATACTTTTCATTCATTACAAGGAATCATACCATATTTCCTCATTAAATTTTATTTAATAATTTCTAATTTCTAAGAAAAGTTCGGGGTCCAACAATCTGTGCTTGCAAAACTGTCACTGAGTCAAGTGGAATCATTCCTTTTTGCTCCTATACTCCTTTCATTTGACCATATACAGCTGTTACTCGCGAACTCTTCCAAATAATCATGAGCAACATCAATCGTTTTCCTCATCAAAGACCCTCCTATAACTGCATTTATTATTCTTCTTGTGCTCTGAGTCACACCATTGTAGAATGTCTGCAAAAAAAATTCCCTCAGAAGGTTGTGGTGGGGGCAACTCCTTTGTAATTCCTTGTATCTATCCCAAGCTTCATACAATGACTCCCCATCACTTTGTTGAAAGTTCGTGATCTCCTTGATGATTATTGTTGTCTTAGTCAAAGGAAAGTACTTAGCCAAGAAAACTTGGGCTAGCTGCTCCCAAGTAGTAATTTGGCTTGCAATGAGTGAATTGTACCGTGCCTTTGCCTAACCCCGCAAGGTAAAAGAAAACAATCTTAATCTCCTAACATCATCAGACATCCCATTTAACCTAAAGGTATCATAAATCTCCAAGAAATTTGCAAGATTGGCATTGGGATCTTTGTTGGACAACCCATAAAAATATACACTGCTTTGAAGTTTGTTAAGGAGTGTCGGTTTAATTTCAAAATTATGGCCCTGAATTGCTGGCCTTGTAACTCGTTGAGGACTGAAACTTGGCCTCATAAAATCCATCAATGTCCTTTTAGCTCCTCCTTGCTCTCTTTCTTCTACCATATTCCTTTTTATTTGGTCTTGATGTCTAACTCTTCTTAGCTCTCTTTCGTGCCTTGTAATATTTGAAAATTCTTCTTCACTAAGCTCGTTAGACCTTCTCGTTGCTCCTTGTGTTCATGCACCTAAAAAAACTCAAGGAAAAGTATCAAACACTCTTAAATCAAAGTCACTTAAACTAAACAAAATTCTAAACATAACAATCTCTGGTAACGACATCAAAAACTTATTGATTGCAAAACCAATGACCTCTTTTATGCTAAAAACTGCAAGTATATGGGTCGTTACTTATAGTAAAAAGCAAATACCATCCCACAGAGATTATGCTTAGGCACCACTTAATTCAAGTTGTACTTTGTTTAAGACTCAAATTTGAATAATAACTAAAAAGTAAACTAAATCAAAACAAACTAGCAACAATTGAATAATATAATAAAGGAAATCCGTAAAGAGAATTAATCAAGTTATGGGAAAGGAGATTTTACCTATCATTAATGCTAATATAGCCTTTTATGTGTTTATGGGATGTCGGTTCTAGACGATCGTTGGGTTGATTACTCTCTTTCGAGTTATAATCATTCCCTAAATTGTAAACCCTAATCGAATTATGAAACTTGTAATCTCTC
>JANIHZ010000006.1:25885259-25898408 GCA_027478365.1 Erythroxylum rufum | reverse complement strand
AGATAAATTTTAAAAAATAGTTTTCAGCAAATTTACCGACAGAAAAAAATTCCGTTGGTAAAATATATTGGATTTACTGACAAAAAAATTCCATCGCTACTAAATCTGTTGTTAATTTTTTGACAGAAGAATTTACTGACCGAACAAAATAACCGTTAGTGAATTTATCGACGGAAATTTTTACCATCGGTAATTCTGTCGGTAAATTTACCAACGGAAAATTTTTGTCGTTAAATTTACCAATGGCTATATCTCCAACACCTTTTTCCGTCAATAAATTCCGTCGCTAAATAAGCTTACCGACGGAATGTGCACAAATTCCGTCGGTGATTTCTGTCGCTAAACTCTATTTTTCTTGTAGTGAGTAGAAAATCACATTTGACAAACACTCATACTAAATTATGGAGGCATAAATCAAAAGAAGCACCAAAGATAGAAAATCATCCATAAATACTTCTATTACTTAATATTTTAAAATGGCCATTATGACCTTTAAAACATAGTAGGCACATTGCACAACCAAAGGACACGTGAATGTTGTTTTTTTTTTTTGAATGGAAATGATGCATTTAAGCTATATTAGCAGTGTCAAAAAGTAAAGCATCATACAAAAAAGATGGTGGGCATATCCCCCATTCTAAATCAGGCATAGAACCAGTAGTACGGGCAATACTATAAACCGCTTGGTTCGCTGATTTGCGACCAAATTGAATAACCATTTCTGACAACAAAGACAAAAGGTGCTTGCAATCTTGGACAATAGCACTAAAATAAGAGAAGTCAAAAGTATCAAACTGTAAAGCATTGATTAAAAGTAACGAATCAGACTCCATAATATCACATCACGCCTGAGTACGTTTCAGCTAACTAAGAGCTTCTCGAAAAGTCAGTGCTTTTAGAGAAAAAAGAATATGGAAGTAGCCTCAAAGTCCATCTAAAAGGTAATACACTTGAAGACTAGAAATTGACCCTATCTCTGAAGGGATCTTCCCAATAAAGTTATTCCTGTACATATTCAAGTTGGTCAAATTCTTGCATTTTGAAATCTCTCCGGGAAGCATACCATCAAAATTGTTCACTGAGAAGTCTAAAAATTCAAGACTACAATTTACTGGAAATAGGGACACTGAAACTTCACCAGTAAAGAAATTTTAAGAGACTGAAAACTCTTTCAGCCCAAAAAAAATCCCGTCCACATACTCCCATTAAAATCATTAGAGCTGAAATCAAGGTACTTCAAATTTTAAAATCTATCAAAGGCGTTATAAATACCACCTGTGAAATTATTATCAAAAATATTTTAAACTACTATGAAATCTTAAACGGGGAAGCGAGAGGAGATGCAGTAGGTATAACCTCAAGATCTGCTTCATGAAATATATTATTACAAGCTACAACCACCACATAGAAGATGGACAAGTGATTTTACAGCATGGCATATCACAACAAATTATTAAACCAAAGAAAAAACAAAACAATAGGAACGCTACACCAACGCTTAAAAGCATTTTTTTATATAATTATCAGCTGAAATCTTAAGTTTTAATGAGGGAAGAGACGGTGGAAACAGAGAATGAAAAAGTAACCCTTAACAAATTAGCTAAATAAATCGCACTTGTATGATTGATTACTTGAACTAACAATGGCTTTCTCATTCACTACGTAACAACATTAAGTGCTTATCTGGGAAGCAAAAAGACGCCATAAACTTTGACATAACATATTCATGCAGTAAAGACCCTTCAACTCCTAGGCTTTATGAAGATATAGTCGAAGAAGTAGAGCAACTCGCAATGTTCAAGTACGGAGGATTGCCTCACTAGGAAACCATAATCTAATTTACTCAAACATTTAAATTATCAGTTCATCATTCAAATGCTAGTAGATTTAGTTATGTTAAACTTTGAATTTAGAATAACCAAAATGCACAACTTGATATTTCATATTTGCACTTAAAACTTGCAACAACTTTAAAAATTAATTTAATTGAACAAGATGTCATCGAAATTGCTGCATAAACTCAATCTTACATAATCAAATATTTCACAGAAAAAAGTGAACCATACGAACACTTCAAATCTTGGGCAAACTCTAAAATAGTTCTACACCACCAGTTTGGTCTGCCTCTATTTTTGCCTTGTAATACTAGTTTAAAGTGAGCCTAAATTAACATTTAAACATCTATATTACTTAAGGGACATAACCAAACATAGTTTAAGTAGTAAAAGAATATTTCTATAAAATAATAAACTTTTAAGAAAAAATATTCAGAAAAATTAGTGCATGCTTTATTTGGTTAAAATATTATTAAGTTATGCTATTTAACTAAGATTAATCAAGAAAATGTGGCTAGAGGTGAAGATGAAGACCTACCCCACTATGATAGTTGTGTTTACCAACTAGATAACAACTTTACCACAATGCACGCCATGAACATAATCTTACCTTTGTATTATAGTTGATTTAGGAGTTTAAATATGATCAAGATAGAACCACGAGGATATGTAGAATGCAATTTTGTTAATGGTATGTGTAATTTTTTCACTCATTAAACATGCAAGTTGTCGCTGAAACCATTGGCGCAATCCGTTGAACATGTTAAAAACATGGAGAAACTTGTAAGCCAAAGCACATGAACTTGTTGTTGGAAGCTTTGATGGGCTCCAAATATAAAAATCTTTCACAAAATATGTAGTTGTATTGATAACAAAGTTTATGAGTACAAAAGACACACATAAGATACAAATATTTCTCTCTTAAGTGCTACTACACTTTTCATCTCAATCTTTCTCTCTTACAAAGAGCTACGACTCTCTCTCTAAAACTCTTTTCAAATGCTCTCTCTTTTTTTCTCATTCCTATAAATGGTTACAAGACCACATATATATAGACATGCTAAAGGAATTCAAATACAATTTGACTTCTTCTTACATTAATTAACTCATTCTTATCTTCAAGATTTCAAATACAATTTGACTACTTCTTTGACTCATCCTTATCCATAAGACTTCAAATTCAATTTGGCCACTTCTTTGACTCATCAAGTCACTCATCCTTATCCATAAGATTCTTCCATAAGCTTCTAAATTCATCCATAAGTTTCCACATCAACACTAGATATTTTTCTCCATCCCAAACCTTATCTTTTATCATAACTACATAATTATCCATAATGAAGGAGGGTTTGTATTTTCTAACACTTGTAAACCTATAACTTTTTTTCCAAACAGACATAAATGCTTTCTAAGAGATTGTGAAACGATTGAGGGTACTTTAGAGAGTGATCCACCAGCTCCAAAGGTTTTTGGCATAAGGAGATCAACATCAACACTCCATAAAAGGAGGTAATACCTAAGGCCCAAGCTTGAGATCATCAAACCTACAATCAATTTCAGTCCCCCTTTTGGTTGGATGCTCGAGAAATCAATTGATACCTGGGAAGCGAATAAATTACAGGGGAACGGATCACTCATTCTTCCATTAGGTTTTAGTTGACCCCCCACAGGAGGTGTACCTTGTGGGAAGGTCCAGCGTTGCTTTTTTTTTGGCCAAATCCTTCTCGTTAAGAGGTGGCACATACACCATTGGTTAAGTTCGTCTAGAATCCATCAGAAAAACTCGATTCTCTTTATCTTCCAGCTTTCATTCCTTAATCCACTATTTGGTTCCTTCGTATACTAGTTGACAACGGAAAATAATTTTTCCCATTATTAAAGCCAATTCCCCTAAGCTTCAAGCCAATTTGCCTTAAGTCGCGAAAAGGGAAGTAGGGCTCCTCCCTTCTGGAGCATGCTTTGGAAGAATACTCTCATAAGAAAGGGTTGGGCGAGAACAAAAAGCGGTCTTCGAATCAACCTCTTCTTAGACATCAAAGCTAATATGTTGCTAATTACATTTATTTGTCAATCTACAAGTATCATTATAGTAAAGCTATATAAATAAATATGTACTATTTTTTTGACATTAATAAATATGTACTATTAGTAAATTCTTTTAATAAATAGATTTAATAAATAGACGATTGCAATCATAGTAACAATTCCAAATATTGCATAAATAAAACTTTATTGTAACTATTTTTTAAAATATTGTTGCCTTTTCATATATGTAGGAACAAATTATTATTATTGATGCTTTTCAATGTTATTAAAGGCAATACTTTAAAATTTGTTGCATTATATTAATTATTAGCAACACTTTTTAAAATTGTTACAAATAGATTGTTGCGTAAACCTCTTTTTGTCGTAGTATAGCACTTCTTGCTTAACCCTCTGTAAGAGTTACAAAATTCTCTCAACATATTCTCTTTATGCCTTTAGAGGCCAGACATTTATGTAGTTATAGTGGTTAAGATAAATCAATTTCAAAAATGGCTTGAGAGAAATAACAAGAAAATGATCAAGGTTCGAAATAAGGTATCAATTAAGATTAATACTTTATTATGATTTATGTGTTAATCATTTTATAGAATTAAAGTGATCTTAAATTTTAGGAAATCAAAATACGGAAAAAGTTTCGTAATTATTCTGTTGTGGCTGAAATCAGATTCCATCCCAATTTTCCAACAGTGTAATAAGGTAAAAATAATTTTTCTTTTCCAAACCTTGGTGCACAAGGCTCTCCTTTGATAAGGATTGAGAGAGGGTCATTAATTATATACAACCTTCTTTTTCAATTTTACAAAGAAATTGTTTTCGTGACTCAAACCGTAACCTTCCAATCACAAAAAAAAAAAACCTTAACAATTCTCTCAATCTCCCTCAATTTCATGGAGCGTTTTGTTGAACATTTAGGATTAGCAAAGTTTTTACGTCTCAATTGTGACTTGTTGGGAAGTTAATTTTCTTGTGATTCTGATTTTATCAGGCAGTTTGCTTACTTTCTTATGGCTAATATTATTTATCCAAAGTTTGATTTTCCGGGGCTCCACAGTCAGGAAAGCAAATAAAAGCAAAGAACTTGAGTACTTGACTAAAAAAGAAAAGGATATCTCTATTTCACAGAAGGCGCAACTCTTTATTGAATAACCAGCTAAACTTCACGCTTTGTGGCTTCATTTTCTTGGCCCTTTCATCGGCTCTCTCTTGCAGCTTCCTAATCCTGGGAGGTAATCCACACACGAAGTCCTGCGCATCTCTTCCCTCGCCCGTCAATCCCTCCACCTTCTCCAACCCCCACCTCCCTATCAAGAACTCCAAAATATCAGCATAATCATCGGCAGTGTACACCCCGAGTCGTTGAGCCACAGCGGAGAAATTCTCAAAAAGATGTGGGTCCTGCCCATCATACATCAGGTGAGCCGGCATTGTGATTTTTTTGCGCATCATGTCGGCTATCGCCAGCATCCCACCCGTGGGGTCCACCTGCAGTAGCTTTTCAACGATCCTGATGTAAGCATTCTCGTGACGCTTCTCGTCTGACGCAATAGTACCACATATGCGCGCGAGTAGAGGATCACCGCCCTCCTTTGCCAAGCGAGCCGTGTTCCCATGTGACACAAATGTTGCTCGCTCCTGAAATGAAGTGTACACAAAACCCAAGTACGGATTGTTTTCTGTTCCTGGATCCTGTTTTACAATTTAAATGCACATGTAATTCCATGTGTTTAGTTATAAGAGAGAACTACAACTCTAAACCAATTTTTAACCATGTTAAATTGAAGCAAAAAGTACATGTCGAGGTTTATTGCAAGTTTATGAAATTGCCAAAACTTACCATCCCGGCTTTGATCAGATACTGAATAGTCCTCTCAATCATAAGCATATCGACTCGTCCCGACAAATACAAGTAAGTCTTGAGCAAGTCTCCGTGACGGTTCTCCTCAGCTGTCCAGGCTCGGGTCCACACGGCCCATGGGCTTTCGCTAGCACCAGTCTCGTCCCTTACTCCATCAAGCGTGTTAATCATAGTCTCATATGTAGGCAATGCTTCCTCAGTGATCATGTCACCAATCAACACAACAAAGTAGTCATCAGGCAGCTCAGCCGTGCGAGCACGTAGGGCCTTCACCTGATCATTGAAATCCAATGTCGGCAAAGTGGGATCCGGCAGGAAGTTCTGGGGTTGCCAGCACTGATCTACGGGCTTCAGGAGTGGTAACACATTGCTTGCGGCCCAGCTCTCAAGTGACTTGAATAGTTCTACCTTCTCTGGTGACATCGAGTGGTGGCGCCTTAACAACCGTGGCGAGGTTGCACTCACGGCGGCTTTGATGGTCTGTGAACGGATTGGTAGGATGGAGAACGGTGACGTGCTGAGGTTGTGGGTCAAGCTTCGATGATGTGGTGTCCATTTACTGGTAGGTTTAGTGAAGAAAAGCGAGGCCTGCATGGTGAGCTGTTCTTTTCCCGAGTAAACTAAGACTACAATTTGGAAAGCAACAAGGCATATCTGGGGGTACCATGCGCATACATAGGAAAAAGTATTCGCCTTGCTTTTTACGAGAATTTGCAGCACTCCATATGTCAAATAAATATGGAAGCATTGATTATTATGGAAAGAGAAACCGTAAAAACAAGGGGTGGTATAATGTTTCCATCGAAGTCTATAAAACAGGGGGCCCTGTGGTATTGAGAGAGGGACGGATTAAGAAAATTAGATATTTATATATAGAGAGAGAGAGTGCGTGTGGGGATCAAAAAAAACTAAAAATGAATTGTTTCTGCGAGTTAGTTGAAGTAGCAGTGCCAACACGTATTTCCTCGGTTACATCGGTGTGGTTGTTGACGACCAGAGTTTTTGTCAAATGAAGAGGAAAAGGGCATCGTAAACCCGTAAAATGAATCAAAACACTGCCACTGAATTAGGGTTCAGAGATACGTCGTGTGTGAGCTGTGACCCAACTGGCCTGGCAGCCCCCTAACAAGATTTTTTGTCCAGTTTTTATAGTGTTTTATTGTGTTTAGTGAATCTCAGTCATTTATTTACGTAGGTCTCACATAAATAAATGACTGAAATTTACTGGACACAATAAGATACCATAAAATTAGACAGAAGATTTGAACTCCCTCTCGAGTGCGTGAAAGCCAGATTTAACATTTGTCCGGTTGTCGACGTGGCAATGTAGACCAGTTTTTAGAATTAGTCCACGTCCGTTTGACCCTACCATAGCGTCTCACTTGCCTTAATTTTTTTGGTCTGATTATTGCAACTGCTTGCATCTAATAAAATGAAAAACAAACGATAGATCGCAGATAAGTTAGTAACGGATTTTTTTTATATTTAAATGAGGTTGTTGGTTTAAACTACTTTTATATATGTAATTGTTTAAAATTTAGAGTCAGAGTTTTACTTTCTGTAAGAAATCTATTTAGTTTGAGCGAAGATTAGTTTAGGTTTACCTTTCGTAAAAAATCTATTTAGTTTAAGTAAAGATTAGTTTAGGTATAGATAACTTAAAGGTGTTTCGTATTATTAGAACCTTTCTAAAATATTTTGCAGGTAAAAAAATAAAAAATAAATAAAATGTAAAACAAAAAGAAGACAATCAATGAAGACACGTACATGTTTTCATCTGTTGTATGGCCTTCAATCAAATTGCCCCCCAGAATTGAATGAATTACGTTTGCTTTTTATCTTCCATATTTTTATTCTATACATTAGTGAAAGGCATCCCGACTTTAACCACCGGCAAACTAAATCAACGAGTGTGTATGATTACGATATCCAAAAAGAAAAAAACTAAAGAGCGAATATCATTCAAGCATAATGTGACTAATATTTTTTTTATTGATAGTTGAAGTAAAGATTAAGAAAAAAAGGCATAATACATGCCTGAAATCCTTGAACAATCCCAATGTAACTTCATGCCAGAAGAAAACTAAGACAACCAATTACGGAGCCAGAAATTTAATATAAGAGGGTTCAAATATTAATTTTTTAAAATTTTGGAGAGCTCAGTACATCATTGACCCTTAAATAACTCTGCCCTTATATATATATATATATTAAAAAGTAAATTTAAAAAAAAACCTTAGGGGGCCCAATGCACTACTGAGCCCCATGTAGCTCCGTCGTTGAAGACGGCTAATTACTTGAAAAATGAAGCTCTCAAGGACAGCAATTTCACAGCCTCACTTAACAGTATCATTACATTTTCAAGTTTTTAAGGAGAGCACTTAATTCTCAAACTTATATTTCATTTTCATTATTGAGCAAAGATTTTAATTAGAATTTGAAAAACCCAAGGTTGAAGTAAAATTTCTATTTTGTCACGGTTGCTACTAACTGAAATTTACAATTGATTCTCACAGAGCAACTAGGCAAGCAACTGCGATTTCTAGAATTCTTTTCTAAGCAAACTAATTAAACGTTCAGCAATAAAATGACACACACAGAACATTAGAAATTTGTTAACACAGTTTGACACACACGACCTACATCTGAGGGCCTCATCCAAATTAATTAATTTTCACCGTAGCACAATAAACTCACACAAGGCTATTACGAAGGTGACCCCACTCATTCTTTGACGTTATCTATTAGTACTCACATATCTCACATCTAATAGTATAACCACCTCATGTTAACCTCAACCAAGAATTTTAACAATCTCTCCTTTTTTGACATTATTTGTAATATCAAAATCTCCCCGTGAATAAGAGAAATGGAAACTCCCCCTGAAATAAACAATCAATAATAAAATATATCAAAAAATCAAAGTTAAGGTCAACAGTTAACTACTAGCTTAAAAATAGCTAGCAAGTTCCGATCCCCCCTTGGGACAAATTAATACCAAAAGAAGCTAAGAATCATAGGATAAGGTGAAACGAAGAACTCGTTGTTTGAAAATGTCTTCAATGTGATCAATCTCAGCAAATAAGGAGGCATAAGTAGGTACAGTAGGTGCAGTAGGTTGTGTGGAGGAATCGGATGATGAGTATGACAAATCAACTACCCGAGCTTGCTTGTTGACACTAGGAATCCGAGGAGAAATATTTATGAAAGACTTATGCTTAAGTACCTCAGAAGCAACATGAGATACACTGTGAGCATGCAAAAACTAAGTAATTAAACAAGAAAACCCAGTAAGGTTTGTTGCTTACCAATACTCGTAATCAGTTTGTTGCTTACCAATACCCGTAATCATAGTCTCAATAATCAATTTCCCCATATTGATTTAAACCTTGGTGCCTATCGCATGCATAAGTTTAGCTTGAGAAGGATAAATTATTATAATATGCGTATTGGGCAGCCAATTAGCTAGCAAAAGCTTATGAAGAACAAAATATTTTTGTATCAGACTAGAAGCACGTAATGTAGCAACAGAAGGCTAAGATGTCAATTTACCACCAGTCAAAATACTTTACAACATATCATTGCTCACTTTAAAGCCATCCTTATACGATTGATCCCCAATTAAATTCACAAATCCCAAAAATTCATTCAATGAATTAGGATCAAATTTAAATAATCTCCTCCTCACATATACCATATAAAAGCATAGAGCTGTAGCATCCAACACTCCCTTATCCAAATTACAGTAAAATTCTCTCACCAACACGGCATCAAAATGTTGTGGCAATAAAGCAACATTTAAAAAAATTTTCTCATTCAACAAAGCATCCAAATTGAATTATTTGTACTCAACTAAATTATGGGATGATCGAGAACAAACTTAGTTGAAATGAGAGTATCCCATCTCTGTTAGGCTGCTGAGGAATAGAATTCAGTGGACATGGCTTGCTCCATGGGAGAGTGAGTATGATACTAATGGCGAGGCATTTAAACTGATTTTCGAGCAAATGATTTCACTCAACCTTTGGAAGTGGAAGGAACAACATGCATATTAGAGACAACTGGTAATGGTGGCTCGTTAGGCACAACATTAGCATCCTTAGAAGTAGAGGAAAAGTCTTCAAAGGAGGATTCCTCAACAACTTGAGATAATAGATGTTGAATCTCTTCAGCTTCAGAATGTAACACAGAAATTTTTAAAATTTTTTTACGTTAATAAGCTTCATAGTTGTAAAGTACAGAGTCCTAGTGCCCCATGAAGAAGTTCAAACCTTATAGAGTCGAGAGGTTTGTTAAAATATTGACGAGTTGCTTCTCAATTGTTACATAGGAAAAGGCTGCGGCTTACTCCTTGTCTGTTTTCCCATTTGACAAGCACCAAGCCTTTTACTGCTTCAAATTTGCTCAACTTATTAATGAAGTCATAGTTGGCGTGACCAAGCTTTTGGTTCCATAGAGTCATATCACCATATGTGGCTGAATTGCAGAAGTAATGACCTAAAACATGTAGCAATTATCCACTGATCTTCTTTTGTTTACTATACAATCTCCTTATTGGTTTAACACCTTGCATTCATTACTAGTGAACTTGACTAACAACTCATCATCATAAAGCTGACTAATACTCACCAAGTTAGCGTTTAAACTATCTAAATGAAGCACATATTTTAAATGAGACAATCTATCCATACAAAGAGTTCCTCTACCAATCACCGTTGCTTTCTTCCTATCACTGAATGTGACATGACCATCCATACAACTTTGATAATTTATCAAATAACTTCTTTCACTTGTCATATACCTTGAACACCTGCTATCAAAATACCATCCATTTTGAGAAGCGGTATGCATAGATTTAAAAGTCATAAGTGCTTGTGGTTGATTTTTCTAAACCAAATCTACTTTGGTAGTCTATGTTATTGAAAGTTCTTACAAGAATTTCTGTTTTGTAGCATTTATAGTACTTGTAGCAATTTGGCCTTAAGTGACCTTTTGCACCAAAAAAGTGAAATGTAGGCATAAACATTTTGCTTCTTTTTGAAATTTCTCCTTGCTTAATTGATCTTGCTTCTTTGACAAATCTAACTTCACAATTTTACTCATTATTTACCTGAGAGCATTCCCTTTTATATCCAATACCTTAAAAATTCCCTTTGTTTTTGCCAATTTTCAACAAGTTGTCTAACTTCTCGATACCACTATTCAACATTCTTATTCCTTTCTCTATATTAATCAGCTTTAGCTTGGTTTCATCAAGTTCATCTTTTATTGAAAAAAACTTTATCTCCAGATCTTGAATAACTTCTTTCATGGTAGAATTCCCTCTCTTTAACTTCTCATTTTATTTACATGTCTTCACCCATTTGCTATACATTAGTTCATAGGCCTCGTAGAAATCTTCCTTAATGACTGCTGAGTCACTGTCATTGCTGTTGTTTTCAAAATTACAGTGTAATAGTAAAACATCTTCATCTTCATCTTCAGTTTTTTCACTGGCTGCTACTAAGCAAACAACTGGACTTTCTTTATATAAAGCAACCAATGCAGCATGATGACTCACATTTTCTTCTTTGCTACGATATTCACTTTCATATTTGTTTTCAATCCAAGTTCTAGTGTATGACTATCCCTTTCTTCTTTTAAGAGTGTTAGCACACTCCACTTGCATATGGCCGAAACCTTAACACTTATGACATTGTATCTTCTTTACCTCCTTTTCACCTTTTTAAGCTTTTCATTGTTGTTTGGAGTTATAGTTTGATGAACTCCCACCATTCTACCTGAACTCATGTCTATCTTTCTTCACCTTCTTCAGCCACTTGTTGAAATTTCTTGTTAGCAACACCAAATCTTCATTTTCATCAGAGTCATCTCCTGAATCATGTACAAATTTAGCAACTTTGGCTTGTAACACCAATCTTTTATTCTTTTCACACTTGTCTCTCAACATCTTCATCTCGAAGTTTGTAAGAATTCCAATTACCTTATCCAAAGATAACATGAGCTTCTTCAATAGCCACAATCTTCAGTATGAATCTAGGAGGCAACGATCTCAAGGTTTTCTTGACAAGTTTTAGATTTGAGTACTTTTTTCCAAGTTGATGTGTTTGATTGGCGATACCATGTAGCCACTCATGAAATTCTCCAATAGTTCACTTTCCTCCATCTTAAGCTCTTCAAATCTAGTAGTCAATATTTGAAATTTTGATGTCATCACTAATTGTGATCCTGCATGTATGGTTTGTAATGTATCTCAAACTTCTTTTACTAATTCGCACGTTGATATCATAATGAAATGTCCTTCTTTTACAACATTGAAATTACATGCATTGCTTTTAAGCTACCAAGCCCTCCATCTTCTTTGGCCTTTGTCCATTTAGATGGATCTTTAGATATCGCTTCATTTTTTTCATCTATTGTCATAGAATGAGTCCAACCTTTCAACACAAAAGTCCATGCTATAGTCCTTTGTGCTTGAATAAACACTTTCATTCTCGCTTTCCAAGTAGGATAGCTAGAGGCAACTAGTAAAGGTGGCCTAGTGATTGACGCCCCTTCTTTAACAATCATGAGTGTGAAACACAAATCTACACTAACTTGACACCCCAAGTTTTGATGAGATGAACCAAGCTTTGATACCAATTGAAAAACACGAGGTTGAAGTTCCACAAAATTTCTATTTTGTCACGATTGCTACTAACTGAAATTTACAGTTGATTCTCACGGAGCAACTAGGCAAGCAGCTACACTTTTAGAATTCTTTTACAAGCAAACAAATTAAATGTGCAACAATTAAATCATATACACAGAACACCCGAAGAGACTCCAGCCTTTCACATTGTGTTTATTGAGAATTAATTCATTATAATTATCCATTTCAAATTGGCACAACGTTATATATTGTATTGAGCGTGAATTTTACTTGGAATAGTTTGTGATAATTATCAGTAAGCCTTGTGTTCTGTAGCGGGATGATGATTGTAAGAACCAGAATAGCTGGATGCTACCACCGTATGTACCGAATCAGCAGTTTTTCCCTTCGCCACGGACTTGGCCTTCGAACCTTCACTAAATTTTTCATCTTTCCTTTTCACTTCATCAGCATATACATCGTCTTCAATCTCTTCTTTCCCGTAAGGACCTTGCACAATGGCCTCCTTCACCTTCAGATGCTCATCAATATGCACAAGTTCCGTTTCGTTAACAGTCTTCTTCTTGTTACTGTTGATGCACCAACAAAGAGCCGCTAAAAGGCAAGCAACCAACAAAACGCATCCAAATGAAATGAACTAAAAGGTAAGCAACCAACAAAACGCATCCAAATGTTGCCGTGTCCGTGTGTCCGACACGTGTCCGACACGGACACGCGTTGGACACGCGGTGGACACGTGTCGGACACGTGTCCGTACGTGT
>JANIHZ010000006.1:25854908-25876081 GCA_027478365.1 Erythroxylum rufum | reverse complement strand
AACCTCACATGCATGCATTCATTTCCACTGAAAAACATCATTTACAACAACAAAACCCAACTTAAACATAACTTACTTGATTTGGCTATGAATTCTAGTAATACGAATAACTCACCGACAACCATCAAGAGCAACTCAATGATTGGTGATGAACAACCCAGACAGAAAATGCTTCAGATGCTCAAAACTACCATAACTCTTCCTAGTGTTTTCCTTTCAAAACATAAAATACGTGTTTTCTTTGCATGCCTTACACTTTTGACCACTAGCAGTCCATGTGTCACCATACATACAAGTCATTTGTCCCAATTATAGGATGTCATGTGTCACACAATAATTGGCCAATAAATCAATATTTTTCTGAATTTCACCAAAAATACCAAAATATCCTAATTAATACCAAAATTGTGAAAAACACATTTTAATCATACTTAACAACTCAATTGTACCTGGAAAAATGCCAATGAATGCACATACAATCATATGAATGTGCAAAAATGTGCATGTCACAATTAATTCATGCATGATGTGTATTTTCCTAATTTCTCATAAATTCTCATAATTCGCAATTTTAGCCCTCACATGCGTAACGAGATGTTACATGAGGACCCTCCATCAACGAACATGCAGAGTCACAATAGGATGTAGATGGTTAAATTTGGTTTTCTCTTTTATTTTTCTCTTTATTTATGTATTTTCTTATTTTTCTCCCTTTGTTATTTATTTTGTCTAAACATTAGAATAATGTTATTTTATGTCATTGTTATTTCCATATTTCATATTTTGTCTCTTCATTAGTTATTTTTTATTTTCTTTTATCTTTTTATCCCTTTTTTTTTTGGAGGATTGTATCTAGTATCAGATGGATCCCTCAATGAAATCAAAACTTTGAAATTCTTATTACTCAGTAAAGCAACAATTCCTACACTTCCTCTTACTTTTTGTTTTTATATGCGTATATTGTGTATATTGGGACAATGTATAATTTTTAAGCGTTTGGAAAGGGATTATAAAATTTTTTTAAGCTTATTGTAATCTTTGTTGTTAAATCTTATTAACTGATATCCTGAATTAGTTGAAATGTGTCCATAAATATTTGAGAGCATTATTGATTATTGAATTGAATTAGTATGCAAAAGGATAATAGTTAGAATAAACTTGCTTTTATCAGTTATATGTTTAGTAATCATTGAGATAGTCAATTTTGAATGAAAAGTGCATATTATTTACACATATAAGATCTGTTTATATGAGCTTTTAAGCCTAAGAGCAAATATGTCAATATTTAAGCTCTTTTATTCTTTCATGTGTGTTATCATGCACAGTTAGACGATTCTAGGACCTTTTTTTGTTCATATTGAGATCAAATATTTTAAATTAGAAGCATCAAAATTATAAAGGCATTTTGGTTCAACAATTATTTATCCTATTTTCTTGATAATTACCTTACCATATTTTATCCCTTATAGGGATGACAATAGACCAACCCATGAGCCTAAATTCAAGTATTTTCAATAAGCCAACCCATGGACTAAATCAGGCCCAAACTGATTTGAGGTTCAACTTTTCTAAGCAAAACGATATTGTTTGCATAGAAGAGTTAGGTTGCAGGTAGGTTTGGGCCTAAGCAATCTAAACCCGAACTCAATTAGAAAAAAAATGTTATTTTACACTTTTAATTTTAAAAGGTGTAACCAAGTTTAAGCTTAGCCTTTTTCACTGAATATGACCACTTTATTAGCCTTTACGTTATTTTTCTTGAAGCCTTTTTATTATTCTGAACCCTGAAGGTTATTTATAATTATCTAATTGCTTGAAATTTGAATTTTGAAAAGGTCCAATATTTCTTTAATTGTGGTATATAATATTGCAAGCATATGATTAAGAATTCTGCTATATATTGATTTGAGAGTTATTATGTTTTTTTCCCCCTAAACAGTTGAGTGCATCGAGTGAAACCTTGGTGAGGGTGTAAAGATTTGTGCTTTTGATTTCAAAAAGATTATCAATGTGATTATTATTGATATTGACTTATAAAGGCTAGTTATAGGATAACTTGATTCTAATTGTAAGTTAATTTGATGAATATGTTATTATGATTTAGAGTATGAATGGACAAGTTGAAGTTAATAAGGTGGTGTTTGTACGATTGATAATCTAGATTATGATTTTCTTAAGGATAAGAAAAAGCTGAAGTGTTGAGATGTTTGATAAATGATTATTTGATTATATTTATATACCCATATTTTGTGTGTTTTGCTTGTTATTTAATATTTTTATATTATTTTTGGTACTTAATTCTCTTCAATTGTGTGTTTAAGTGATAATTCGGATGAAATCGTGGCATGGAATGAAGATTTAAAGCAACTTAAAGATACATAACTGTGTACAGTAATTGTATAAGTCTATGTAAACATGTGAAGATTTAAAGAACTTTGCTTTTGGTCATTTGTAGTTACGCACCCGTGTATATCATGTATGTTACCTATGTAAATGTCTGTGCTTGTATGAAATCATGAATTCAGGTGTTTTGGTCACAAGCAGGTGTAAGTGAACCTTGTATAACCCGAAAGCCCTAGTTTTTACTATAAGAGGACGTGAACAAAGGCAAAATAAAGAGAGATGAGTTTTAAATAGATTTTAAGTCATAAGCAACATAGAGAGGCTACAGTTCTGATCAAAAGACGAGGAAATACAAAAATGATGTCAAGAGATCTGATAGATAACAATATCCAATCCATTTTTGTAAGAAGATCTAATAGAAGAGAGAGATTTAAAATTATGATTTCTTTGTTTTGTATTAGTTATTCTGCATATTTATCTTTGGTTTTATTTTCTATGAGTAAGAACTAAACTTAATTAGTGTCCAGGTGTCATAAACCCGAAGTTGAGATAACAATATGATTTCATCTTTTATTCAATGCAATTTTATTAATTGATTTACTGAGATTCAATTACGGCTTATATTCTTGTTCTTATATATCTAAAATATTAGTGCATGATTTGATTTCATATGATTAAGAATGAAAAATCCTCTTGTATAAATAGATTTACAATAATTGGAAGGAGTTACATGTAAACCTAGAGATAGGCCAACATAAATCCTTTGGATTAGAGTCAAACCTAATAGTAGAATTCATGAATCGATAATGCAATCCTATTGGTTTTAACTAGAAAGATTTTTGTTAATCAACTTATGGATTAGTTGTTAATAGTCTTAAGAAATATATTAACACAAGATAGGAATTGCGCAATCCAATATTCAATAATATAATTACATGATAAAGAGTTAATATGTAAGGATTCTTATGGAGATTCATTACCTAAACATATTATTTGATATTGATTCTTCTTAGTATTTTCCTTATTCTGCGTTCAGTATTGTTTTAATTCTTAGTTTGTTTAATTTAATTTTTAATTAAAATCCACAATCTGATTCATAGGTTAGATAATAGAAATTGGTAATTACTAGTACTTGTAGTCTTCATAGGATCGACCCATACTTACCTATATTAGCTACAGCTACGCCGTGCACTTGTGATATTTTTAACATTGATGAAACATCAATCAAGAACTAACTGCATATACCTTGAAGGACATCTTTAAGGCTTCAAGTCATTCTTCTTATAGTATAAGATGTCTTATAGCATCTTCCATCGTCTTGATACTCTCATTGTGAGTTAGATGCACTTTCATATGCTCTCAATTCTGAGGTAAAGAATGGATCATAGCTTGTAC
Organism: Erythroxylum rufum; assembly: GCA_027478365.1. Taxonomy (NCBI): domain Eukaryota; kingdom Viridiplantae; phylum Streptophyta; class Magnoliopsida; order Malpighiales; family Erythroxylaceae; genus Erythroxylum; species Erythroxylum rufum. The sequence continues at coordinate 25,872,343 of JANIHZ010000006.1, read as the reverse complement.
TTCTTGCTTATATGATAACTCATAACCAACATCATACAACTCAGTGATCATGTTGAGATACGCCTTAAATTTTTTTGCATTGTGTGATTTGGCCATGTCTTATATGTGTCAAACTTGATAATAAGTGACCTCACTTTGGTGACTGAGATGCCTCCAAAATGTGCAGCTAAAGTTGACCATATGTCCTTAGCAATTTCATATTTGTGGAACTCATTTATGATATCATTATCCATGCTACTCAACAACGTAATGGGAGCCAATAAGTTCTTTTTCTTCTATGTTTCATAAGCATCACAGTCCCTTTATGTTGGTTGTATTGCCTTTCTCAACGAAATTGATAGATATATTTAATCGTTTGAGAGCCTCTTTCTCTTCTAGTTCATACCAGATTTTCATGTTCCAAATATCATAATTATTGCCATTTAATTTCTCATCCTTATTGAGTTCAAAAACTATATTCTTTGATGCAGTAGCTATATCATTATGATGTCATACACACATATATTGTATAATCAAATTTCAATTGTTTATGAAATCGAACAAGTACGTATGTTCTTAATCATCATTTATATCACAATTAAGTACCAATTATCATTCTCAAAAATATTTTTCAAATAGAACATATATTCTAATAAAACTCAATAATATAAAACTTGACATAGATTAATGAATATAATTTATGTGATTTATGACAATTTAGTTCAATACATAATAATGAACCCTACATGGAATAGAGTCAATGAATTTATATGATAAAGTCCTAGAAACTCAATATGCTATTGTTATAATAATTTTGATTAGAAGGTTAGTCAGATATAAAGTCCAAATAAATTCTTTTCTTCAAACTTCTTTCATAACATTTATCATCAACCATTTATATGATTTCAGCATTGAAGCATGCTTAACATTTCGCTTTTTGGTTATGCCAAAGTTGAGAGTAAAGTCATGTACTTCATTTTAGCTTATGCAAGAGTCATATAACCTCCATAGTACAACTTTTGCATTAAGTTACTAATAATAATATCATGTTGTATTAAATCTTTTTCCAAGAAAATATTGCAATTGGAGTAACCGCAATAATATAATAGTGAGTCACCTTATATGTGTCGCAATTTTTATAAATCTAATGACCTCTTCGTAATTGACGTTTTCCTTAAAAACGCATTTTCAAAATTAGAAGTCGCTTACAAAATTCAAAAATCATAAATGAATAAATAAACTCATGCTTGAAATAAAACTATGATTATTATGGTTTACTTAAAATCATAATTTCAATGCTATATGAACGAATCATATTTAAATCATAATCATTTAATTTTAATTAAAAACATATTTCTAATTATTATGGAACCCATTAAATTAAATTTAAAAACTTATTTCTAATTCTCATTAGAATAATAATGTAAATTGAATTTAAAACTTAATTCTGATTTTTATTTAACTTATGAACTTAATAATTTAAATTTAATTAAAAACTCATTTCTAATTAAAATTTAACTAATCAATATTTAAATTTATCAATGGTGTATAGGTTTATTCGAAGTATTATGATATTCATAGGCATAATATGTATGAATTTAGAAACTTATTTCTAAATTTAAATAAACATATTATCTAATATATTTATATATTTATATTTTGATTAATGGGTTCCTTTAAGTCCAAATTAATATTCCAAAGTAATTCAAATCCAATTTTATTTTACAGCCCAAGACATTCTGAGACTTGACCCATATCTATTAGCCTAAAATCTAGAAATAACAACCCAAAACAACAAAAGTTTGGCCCATAATCTGTCTTGATAGGCTCATTCACCTGTTATATTTCTGCCCCGTGATATATAAGATGAATCCAAACCTCCTCAGCAGCTTGTCCCTTGTGTTTTTTGTTTCCGCTATCTTTCCTGCTTTCGGTTAACCTTCATAAATGTGTAACCCTACACACTTCACAATTTCGGTCGTTTTCTTCCACCTTTAACCCATCAGGAGCAGCAGCGGTGGCGATGGGAAAAAGAACATCCACAAGCAGCAGTCCAATGGGTTCCAGGTGTTGATCGAGTGGCAGCAACAGCAATGACGGCAACACTCACCATCGACAGAAAATGTCGGTGGCACTACGGCTCCCCTCTGAGGCTAGTGTTTCTAACAGTGAAAGGCGTCACAGGCAACGTTGGAATCGTTCCCTTCACCACCGACCCTGCTCCCACCGGTAGTGACGCTGGTTTGGAAGCTTCGCCGTTGACTGTCAATGTCATGCTAAACAGAGTTTTTATCTTGTCTGATGATGCTAAGTGTTAGGCTAGTTCTAGAATTCCCTTTGATTATCTGTTTGTACAGTATTTATTTTGTAATTGTAATCTATACAGTGTTTATATTATCATAAATAACAAAATCCAACGATATTATTACCTCATTCATCGTCAAGGTAAAAGGAATCGATTTGGGCAATATTGCTATTTGCTTTCAAATGCTTCAAAACAACACCAATTTTAGCTGCACTAGGATGACAATTGTCTCCCGCAATAAACAAATGTGTCTTCTGCCCCACTATAATCCAGCTACATCCAGGTGGCTTCTTCGCTCTTTTCTCTCTCATTGACTTCCTCAGAGAATCAGCCTCCTTCCAGTTCCCCGATGCAGCATAAATGTTTGAAAGCAACACATAGGGTGAAGAATTTTCAGGCTCGAGGTCAATGAGCTTCTCCGTAGCTAGTTGGCCCCTAATGTCATCTCCATGAATTCTGCAAGCTCCAAGCATTGTAGCCCAGATCATAGAATTGGGTTCAAAGTTGAGTTTGTCAATGAACTCTTCTGCTTCCTTAAGGAAACCCCATCTACCTAGAAGATCAACCATGCAGGCACAATGTTCAACTCTAGGTTGAATCCAACAGTAGTTGACCATAATATCATAGATTTGACGGCCTTCAGTTACCATTCCAGCATGACTACATGCAGTAAGGATTCCAAGAAAAGTTACATCGTCAGGTAAAACATCTTTTAGCATCATATCATGAAAAACATTCAGTGCTTCTTCTGCATAGCCATTTTTGGCAAATCCAACTATCATTGAGTTCCAGGAAATGACGTCATTTTTTTCATCCATTTCCTCAAAAACTTGCTTAGAGCTCATCACGTCACCACATTTAGCGTACATGTCTACAAGAGAACTACAAGTCAATTCATCATATTGATAACCAGTATGTAAAACGTCAGAATGAATCTGTCTACCAACTGTTATAGAAGACAAGACAGCACAGGCCCTAAGGACACTAACAAATGTTGCTTGGTCAGGTAATATACTGCAGCTACGCATTTTTTTATAACATTGCAAAGCTTCATTACAGCAACCATTTTGAGCAAATCCTGAAATCATAGCAGTCCAAATGATGGTGCTCTTTAGATTTGAAAACCCTGAAAATAGCATAGTTGCATCAGTTTTGCTTAGGGAATTCATGTACATGCCTAAGAGAGAGACACCCAAGAAGTCATTGTCATAATGAATACCCATCTTCAGGACAAGACAATGGATTTGCCTTCCAAGATTCAACTTTTGTGGTTCATCACATGCATCTAAAAGGCTCACAAAAGTTATTTCTGAAGGTTTCAAGTTTTCATCTTGCATTTGTCGAAATAGCATTATTGCCTTCTCCACATCAGTTGGAGCATACCCTGCAATAAGAGCATTCATGGAAGCCACACTCCTTTGAGGCATATGAATAAGAATCTTATGAGCAGAGTCGACATTCCCACACTTGACATACATATCAACAAGGGAGCTTCCAGCAAAAAGGCTTGTTGCAAGACCAGACTTCACTGACAGGCAATGTACCTGTTTTCCTTTCTCATCATCTTTAACATTGGCACAGGCACTCATTACACTGGACAATGACACCTCATCAGGGAGAATTCCGCACAAATTCATTCGTCGAAACATGTGAAATGCCTCAGATTCATGTTCTTTTTGCACATATCCAACAATAATCGCATTCCAGGAGATGTTGTCTCTATTCCTCATATGCTCAAATTGTCGTCTTGCATCATCTAGAACCCCAGACTTAGCATACATGTCAACCAATGCATTTCCCACAAATAAGTTAGATGCAAAGTTGTTCTTGATAATAACTGAGTGCAATTGACGACCTACTTCAAGGTACTCTAAGCAAGCACATGCACTCAGAACGCTGGTGTAGGTAAAATCGTCAGCATGAAGACTGCAGCTACCCAGACTGGAAAATAATGTTATAACTTCAATGGCACATCCGTTCTGTGCATAACCTCCAAGAATTGAATTCCACAAGACAACATTACGCCCATCTATGGCATCAAAAACTTTCCTTGCTGCTTCCATCTTCTTGCACTTAGCATACATGCTAATAAGTGAACTTCCCACATATACATTAGCAAGTAACCCCAGTTTAATAGCCTCTGTATGAACCAGAAGACCTAAGTCAAGGGTTGCTAAACTTGCAATAGCACTCAGTACACTACCCAACGTGGACCTTGTGGATTTGAGGCCAGCTTTCCTTAAATTCTGAAAAAACATGATTGCTTCTGCCGCATAACCTCGCTGGGCATGCCCTGAGATCATCAAATTCCATGCCACAACATTTGGGTTAGGCATTTGGTTAAACAATTCCGATGCATCATCAAGGCTGCCTAGATTAATGAAGACATTTATGAGAGTCACATACGCCACTTGGTCTGGTTCTAGGCCAACTTTCTCCATCTGCTCAAACACTTTTAACGCATCCATTGGTAAACCTACTTGAACATATCCAGCAATCATTGACGTCCAAGAAACGGTGTCCAAATCTACCGCTCCGTCAAATACCCTTCGAGCATCATTCATGGAATTGCTCTTAGAATACATATCAATAAGAGCGCCCTTACAGAAAGAACTTGACTCAAAGCCCATTTTAAGAACAAGGCAATGAAGACGTCTACCACATTCAACATTCACCATTCTTGCGCACGCGGACAACGCCAAAGCGACAGTGAAGTCATTAGGACGCAACCCTCCATGCCACAGATATCCGAAAGAGTTAAGTGCCAAATTAGGAGAACCCCGCCTAGAATACATGGAAATGATCGAGTTCCAAGCTAATATATCTCTGTGTTCAAGTCTATAAAACAACTTTTCCGCGTCTTCCACATTATCACACTTGGCGTAAAGGTCAAGAAGGGCATTCCCTAGAGATCGTTTTAATAAAAACCCAAGCTTGACTACCTGAGCATGAACAAGTTTATTTGTCACTGAAGCTCGAAAAACAGTTTCAGGCATTTCGTCGAACAACTTACGGGATTTGACTTGTTTGCATTCACGAAGACAATTTTGCAAGAGACGAACGTAAATATGCGGTTTTGGAGTTCTAGAAACAAAACTCGACTCGTTTCCGATAGTTGAGAAGCAGAGTTGCTGGTGGACGGAATGCGGATTCGAGGTGGGCAACGCTCTGATGAGAAATGTAAGACGCATCAATGCAAGGACAATCGCAACTGAAAAAATAGTTAATGGGAGAATAAGTTGCCGAAATATTCTGTAATCGTTCTTTTTTGTTTCCTCTCTTTCCCGTGGCCAAAAACATCAAACTTCCAATGAGTGTAAGTGACATGGCGCCAATAGCAGAGGCATTAGTTAGCTCGGTTGCAAATGTTGTTATTGACTTGGCTGTCTTTAGAATAGGTTTATTCGAACCAGTGGAAATAAAAATATGCAATCAAATGCTCCTCCTTCTCTCTTCCTCTTCGTCTCTCTCCCTGTTGCCTCACCATGATTCTTGTCCAACTTTTATCCTTCCCTTCCTTCCTGACCTCTGGCCTAAAGCTTTTCTTCTCCCAAGTCTTCTCTTTAACTTTTGTCTCCTTGATCTGTGTTTGGTTTCTGAGTAGGGCTCCGTTGGTCTTCTTTTTCTTCGTGCTAGCTTTAGTGGAGAAGCTTGTTGGAGTTCCACCAAGGTGTGCCTCCCCTGTTCTTCCTCCGCCTCTTGTTTCGGTCGTCAAGCACTCAGTCACCAGTCCACATTTTCATATCTTCCCTACTCTTTGTAACTTGGGCCACTTTCCCGCCTTTCGCGTTTTATCTATGTTCATTTAAACTTGCTTCGTTTGCTTTAAGCGGAAGTATGTCTCCCTGACCAATTCCCACCGGACTTCTATCACTGTTTTAGACTTTCCTCCTCTTACTTTTCCTACTCGGCTATGTTTGGTAAGGTAGTAACGTTACGAAATAGAATATAATGAAATATTATTCCATTATATGGGGGAATAATCTATAATAAAATTGAATAGAATAAAATAGAATGAGAGAGTTTCACATTACATCTCATTTCATCATAAACAATAAAAATTAGTTATCTCCGATTTATGAGTTTAGGATGTAATGTAAAATTATAAATATGTACTACCTAATATACCCTCACTAATTTTTTATAATACCAATTATACTCTCAACCCTTATAACAAGCAGTAAAACAATACATCTCATTATTTTATCAAGAGCAGAATAGTTATTCACTGCTATTATATATACATTACATTCTATTCTATCAATCTTCTATACAATATTTTTTTATATTACATTATGAGCCCTTCCTTCACTCCCAAACAACAAATTTATAATATTATATTTATTTACATTTCATTCTATTATAAAGTATTTCATCTCATTCCATTTCATCACATTCCATTAAAAACCTTACATTTGACTAAACATAGCCCTAGCCTAATAACTCCTTGGTCCTTCTTCGCTTGTCAACCTTAACTCAATTATTCCTTCCACCAACTCTGCAGGAGCTATTGTGGCTATTGGTTCTCTATTAGACCCGAGTCGGGGGGAGGATAGCTTGATGTGGGGACCTACCCCCCACGGAGGGTTCACTGTGGCTTCTGCGTATGAGGTTATCGAGGACCACCCCACAGACAACAAGCACAAATTGTGGGCGATCATCTAGAAATGAGCGGGCCCACTGCTCATTAGATCATTCCTTTGGCTTGTTGCTAAACGCAGACTCCTGACGAATCAACAGCGCGTGACTCGACATATTGTCATCGACAATAGATGCCCTTTCTGTGGGCAAGAAGAGACTACTACACATGTGGTCCGGGACTACACTAGGGTTCAAGCTCTCTGGAGTCATTTTCTACAAAAGGTGGTGGATAGGACTTTTTTCCAGCAGGAGGTGGACACTTGGTTATCGTGTAACCTCACAAAACAGGCTCAGGTGCAGCAGGAAGCGTGGGCCACGGTCTTTGGGGTCACTTGTTGGTTCCTCTGGAAATGGAGGAACAACAGCATCTTCGAGCCGACATTTGTTTGGCCAGAAGAGGGGTACAGAGTTATCATGGATTACGTGGGGTGGATTGCTCGAGCCAGGATGATGGAGAAGTGTGTTTTTCTAGCTCAGGGCTTACCGGTGGGTACCTTTGTGGGGTGGAAGAAGCCTGCGGCGGGGTGGGTGAAAGTCAATTCCGATGGAGCTATGAACCCCGTGTCCAAAATGATTTCCTCCGGGCGTCTGCTTCAGGATTGCAATAGGGAGTGGTGCGGCGGATTCCAGCAAAACCTTGTTAGGGGATCGCCTTTAACTGCGGAGTTATGGGGGGTGCTCTCGGGTCTCACTCTGGCCTGGGACCTGGGCTATCGCCAAGTTGTGATGGGAGTCGACTCCCTCGAGGTTATTAACATTCTTTCTGATCCACTCGTGGTACTGACTAAAGTTTCTGTTTTGGTAACAGGTATCCAACAACTGGTGCACCAAGAGTGGACGGTTCAGATGCAACATGTGTTCAGGGAAAGAAACCAGTGAGCGAACAACCTCGCTCGACTCACTGGGATGGGCAGCCCGGGACTTTATATCCTACACGAGCCCCCTTTTGGAGTTCAAGAGATCCTCCGTCGCGATGCGCAAGGTGCTATGTACCCCAGAGCGTTAACTTAGTGTTGTAGTTTTCCTTTTGTAATTAAAAAAAAAAAAAGGAAGTTTTAGGGGACTTTTCCCTTACCTTAAAACTTCAATTCTGTCTTGCCTCCCTCTCAAAGTGTTGCCATGCAGTTGTTCCCTCATTTGAAGTTCTCAGAGAAGGAGTTACAAGATGCAACTTCAGTCTTATTGGATTATAGGAAGCTACTCTTTCTCATAATTGAAAACTAGGTTTTTCCTTAAAAACTCTCATCAGAAGCAAGTTTCAATTTAGGTTAATCCATATAATATCCTTCAGAGTATTAAATCACAAAAGGACTTACCCATTTGACTAGTTATATTAGGAAGATAATCTCTATAGATGAAGTCACTACTAATATGAAAAGAATTAACTATACTAGGATGTATGTTATAGTTAACATTCAACAATTCCTACTAGATGCAAATCATGTCTTAAGATTTGGAGAAAATAATAACATGGTTTAGGATGAGGTTAGAGTATCATGTTAATGGAGCAGTGATTCTTGTCAACAACGTAGAAGATTGGTTGCAATAGGTAAAATTTTTTGCTAAAAATGATTACAATGAGCTAATGCATTTGTAAACATTATTGAGATAGTTACCCTTAATTTTGAAACTAGCTTACAAGTCCTTAGCCTAGTTTTTCTAATGTTCAATCTCAATAAATGAAAAACTTGTCCCTAATTCTATCCATAAAGGCTTCGGAACACCTCTAGGTGCATCAAAAACCATTATTCCTAAGATCCCCATTTTTTAGAAGATTTATTAATCATAAATTATAGGAATTAACCATTTCTCTCCTAATATCCTTCCTTCTCTTATTGTTGTCAATGCCACCTTATAGAATTAAAAAATATTATAGTCCTATCTTAGGGATCTCTAACACCAGAAGAATGGACTCCTTTAATTTCCAAAGTTGATAATTAAATTGAACCTAATAAAGATTTCAAAATGATATTGAGGCAAAAATATAAAAGAAAGAACAAAGACATTAACGTTAGCTCTCTTACCCTCTCCTTGTGATAATTATCCCTCTCCTTGTGACAATTTTTACACGGAATCACCATTTTGAATTGCATAAAAAAAAACAACAAATGCGTAGAGATATTCTAACACCAAGTCATTCCTAATTTGTTTACTTGAAACAAAATTAATGGGGAACATTTGTATACGAATGAGTTGCTTTCATAAGGATTAGAAAACTATCACCTATAGTTCTCATTATAAGTGGATATCCTACATTCTTCATCCATTAATTAGATGATCAATCTTCAATCCTCTTATTGAATGAAAGAATCACCTTCTAAGCAACTTTTCCTATGCCCATAATATGATATTTCATAGAGCTTCTTTATGGTACAAGCTTTTATAAATTTATCATATTTCTAACATTCCTTATGTGATTCTTGAAGATCTTAATGGTATTATATACAATTCAGATGCTGAAGGGAATGTTTGTATCAGGAACTTCACAAGTAACCTGAGGAATTCTACAAGTCATTTGCAAATCATAGATTTAAAGATTAAAGTACAATTTTACACTTAACTAATAAATAATAAAGATGATGGCTCTTTGGAAAGAAACTAGATTGTGCCTTAATGAATAACCACTAGCTCCTCCCCTTTTAGGAAAGCTTAGCTTACTTTGAAAGTCCTTATCTCAAATCATTTCTCTTTTGCTACATAATCTCTTAATTCATAGACTGAGTTACTTTCTTTTTAGATTAAATAGTTACCTGGTTGGACTAGATGGTTTTAAATTGGCCTTATGGAAAGGATTAAGCCATGATTTCTCATATTTCAAGTCCTATATTTATTGTAAGAAATTGGAAATGGTTAAAGAGGATTTGAAGAAGTGGAATAACAAGAAGTACAGTGACAATTCTCAAGTAGTGACTGATACTAAAGAATCCTTAATTAAGGCTCAACAATCCCTTTATCAGGATCCCTTTAGCTACTAAACTGAAATTTGAGAAAATTGCTCTCCTTAACTACACAAAAGCATTAGACATTAACCTCATCATCAAACAAAGATCAAGAGTTTTATGGCTCTTTGAAGGAGATAGAAACACTTTATTCTTCCACAATTTAATCCTTTTTAAGAAAATGCTAATAAGATTACTTCTCTTTAAAGCATTTTAACTCAAACTTAAGAGGAATTATTAAGAGTAGCTTATGATTACTTTTCTAAAAGCTTGGGAACTGCTTCTTTTTTCTCTTCTTTCCCCCGATTGGTAAAGTTAATCATCTCTATTGGTTTATCAACTTCAAACACTGAAAGCTTAGTTATTCCTTTCAGTAAAGCTATTGTCAAAAGGGAACTCTTTGAGATCAGTCCTAATAAAGCTTTGGTGAATGTTGTCGTCTGCAACCAAATATATAAAAAAAACTAACTTCCTGCAACACAAATTAATGTAGTAGTGGAAAGTAGAGATCGTTCTCACGGAAAATTTTTAACGGTAAAGGTTAGCGAGTTTAAAACTAAAACAAAGTAACGAAATAGGGGGGTTTTGTAATTAGGAATTAAACAGAATTTAATTAGAATATGAAATTGAAAAATAACTAATAACAAAACAATGAGAATTTAACGATCAATAGAAATAAATCTTGGTTTCCGGTTTCTTTCGTTATTGAACTTGCGTTGATCACCGACATTAAAAATAACCAATTTATTAGCTCAGCATTCATCATGATAAATTTTTTTACCTATTTTCTCTTATGTTTAGTTAACCAAAACATGTATTTGAATTAACCCTTATTGATTAATAACCTGGATACGTTCTCAGATTTAATTAATTAGCTTTACGAATCAAGAAAATCGGCGAACTAGACAACATACATACGATGTACATTTAGCCTAGACAATTATTTTTCCTAGAACCATGTCCCGAATGTAGTAGACAAAAATTCTAGTCGTTACTTTTGATTAAAAGAATTGAACGTCAACCTTTTTAATCTAGCAATTGATTGAATAAAAACATAAACTAGTTGCTTACCTAGCTGTCAAATTAAACAATCAAATAATGACCTAGAAAAATAATTGACACTTGACTAATAAATCAATTGAAATAAAGAACAAAATTCTCACAACATGCAAAGTTCAATAACTAGGATTCCGTAAATCAAGAAATAAAAATTTAGTTACCTAATATCATGATTTTCTTAACTATTCTGACTGTCACTGGCGTTGAGACTGTCACCGTTATCCTTCCTTTTTGGCCTCTCTACTATTGCGTGATTGATTTATTTCAACCCCCACTCTCAGCCGCCGTCTCACCTCTTCTGCCCTCCCTGTTGCGTGATTCTCCCCCAATCAAAAACACTGCCACCGCACTCTTGTTTTTAACTCTCTCTTCTCGGCTTCACTGTGCGTCCCCCCTGTGCATTGATTCTTTCCAATTAAAAGCCTTCCACGCAAGCCCTCTCTTCGTGATCCCACCTGTTACGTGCGTTGTCGTTTTCTGCTAATTAATTGTGGCTTTAATTTTGCTGACTCCTTGTAACGTGTTTTCACCGTTGATTGGACAATTAAGATGCAATTCCCTTAAATCCCTTCACGCAGCCCTCACCTTTGTTGCTTGATTTTCATCCCATTCCCTTCAGCCGCCAACGTCAACATTTTGGGCTTGGGCTGTCTTGCTTCTACATTTTAAGTTTTTGGTTATTGCACGAGGCCACGTCTAATTAGGGTTCACATCTAGTTTAGCTCTTTTTATCCTAAAATTGTCGTAGTTCTTTTATTTGGTTTCAAAATACACCTTGACATAAAACAAGATTAATTTTCATTAAGTATAAATTCAAATCTTAAGGATAAAGAAAATTAACACACAAAAAGATAGAAAATAACGACACTAATAAGCTTCAAGACAAGATGACCTAAATTTGTTCTTCTTCCAAAGGTCTTTGAGATTTACAAAAGGCCTTTTTATTAATGCAGTGGTTGAATTCTTTGATAGAGGTAAGCTTCTTAAAGAGATTAATAAGACTTTCATTTCTCTTGCTCATAAATCTCCTATCCCTCTTCCTTTAAAGATTTTAGGCCAATTTCTTATTGTAATGCTATTTACATGATTATTGTTTAAGTTTTTAGCCATTTGACTGTTAGAGATAACATATTTCTTTCTTACAAATTTCATAGGAATTATAAGTAGAATGCATTCAAAAGATGTTTCATTAAAGTGGACTTCCACAGGCCTTTGACACAATCAATTGGCAGTCCATAATTCACATTGTAGAGGCTTTTGATTTTCCAAACCAATTCATTATATGGATTGACCAATGCATCAACTCTGCCTGTCATCTTCATGAATGGTGAACCAATTAAGATCATCAAAGGTGCAAAAGGATTAATGCAACGGGGACTGAATTTCTCCTCACTTATTTAACCTCTATACAAAAGTTCTCAATAGATTGATTGGGAAAACCATCTGTTTGGAAAGAGGATTCAAGTATGACAACAAATGCAAGCTTTTGAAAATCCACTCTCTCTAGGCTAACTTTGATTCAATTATTGCACTATTAAATTCTCTTAAAACTTTTAAAGACTTGTTAGGACCCTCAATGAATAGGGATAAGAGTTACTTTATCCTTCCAGCATGAGTTGCTCATCTAACAACTTGAATCTCTCTTTTAACTAGTCTTAGAAACAAGAACTTACACTTCACCTATTTGGGAACTCAAATCACTTATAAGAGGCAAAATTATAGAGATTTTATTCAATTGATTGGGAGAATTCATAAGAGAATAAGCAATTGGTGTAACATGAGTCTTTCATATTATGGAAGGTCTAACTTATCAATTTAAATCTCAAATCTATGCATGTCAACTGAACTTTATTTTTCCCAAAAGGCATAATCAAGTCAATAGAAAAGATATTAAGATCATTCCTATGGTCTGGTGAAGTAGTAAGTAAAACATTAGCAAAAGCAAACTAGAGTGAAGTTTGTAAGATAAAGGAGGAAAGAGGCTTAGGAATTTGTCCTATTAAACTCACTAATAAAGTCTTTATGATTAAGAGAATATAAAGAATCCTCAAGGAAAAAGAATCTTTTTGGTTAAATTGGTTCATATGCAGTTCTTCAAAAATAAAAACATCAGGAACCTTGTTTTATATCCTTCGACAAGAGGCTATGTTAAGATGCAATTTAAAACTATTGTTACCAATGGAGAAAGTACAAGCTTCTTGTTCAATAATTGGTTAATATTTGGCCCTTCTATGACAACAATGCATATTCTAACCTCAAGGACATCATACTTATTAATGCATCAGTTAAAGAGGTAGTTAGTGATAACTTACAATAGATTAGTCCTTTAACTATTACTAATCTTATGAATTTAGCTCTAAGTTTCTCAGCTCATTACTTATACATTTATTATTCATTAGATTAATCAAACATCTATAATATCTCATAATAGATCTTGCAAGTTGTTTTCGGAATCATATTGTCCTGAGTTGCATTGGCATAGATTGGTGTGGTTCAAGTAAGTTTTGATAGGTGTGAATTATAATGTGTTTTCTAGGTGCTAAAGTGTGTTTTTAGTATTTTCTTAGATGATAATCATGTGTTTAGAACTTAGATTTATGTTCTTATTAGTTTGTTTGTATGTTTTATTTGAGTGATTGTCGTTTAAGACAAGAATTTGATGTTAATTATATGTTTCAAGGGTATGTTTGATGTGTTTGAAGATGAGTGGAGACAAGAAAAATTATAGAAAAGATGAAGAGAAGGCTGGAAAACAATATCTAGCACAATCGTGCATAGCTATACATGATCAATCGTGAAGAAGTGTTAGCTTAGTGGCTCTTTAACACGATCGTGTATGAATCTTTGGCACGATCATGCACGCCTCTTTAGCATGATCGTGATAGAGAGTTAGAGTAAGGCCATGCACGATCGTGCAAGGATCTTTTCCAAGTTATGAGTTTTTTAATACTTTTAATGATTTGGGGCTATTTTTAGTTCAAAATCACGTAGAAGACCCTAGAAGGCTTAATAGTATATATAGGAAAAGAAAAATATCAATTGAAGACTAGAAAAAAGGAGATTGAAAAGAGTAAAATCTGAAGAACAAAAACTGTAGTTTCCAACTCAAGGCAAAGAAGAGAAGACATTCAAATTCTATTCTCTACTCTTTTCTTTTATTTCCTTATTGTTTTTGAATATTATTAAGGATTCAATTGGAATATATAATTACATCTATGGATTTATAAATTCCTTTTAGGAATTAATCTTAATTTATTTGTTCAACTTTACATTTTTGATTTAATGAAATATACTTATGGTGTTTATGGCTTTATATTCAATTTGAATCGAGAGATTAGATTGGATTATTTGTGTTGTGTTACACAAAAAGAGCTAGTACCTAAATACAAATATAATCATCAAATTAATATGCAATTAAAGCGAGATCTTAATTGTATATTGGTTGCCTATATGATTGCTTCAAATCCAATTGCATAGTTAGGAAGAGTTTTGATAGACCGAGAGATCATAATTCAGTTTCTATCTATTTTAATTGGGATTAGTTGGTTAGATCTTAAGAGAGGGTAATCATAATTATTGGATATCTAAGGTCAAGTAGTATTAGATCAAGAAGGTGATGTGAAAACAAATAAGGATAGAAGTAATTCTTAGTTTTCATCATTGATCAATTAATCAATTCACTATTGCTTATTTTATTATTTAATTATCAATTCTTCATTTTTAGTGACTTATCTTATTGTTTATCTTAAACAAATTTTATAAGAAAATTTAGGTGATTACTCTAATCCTCGTGGGACAATACTTCTAATGTTATAAGATATAATATGTATACTTGCAACAAAGAAAGTTTTAATTTAAAAATTCAATACGTTTTTGGCGTCATTGTTGAGAATTGTTTTATAACATCTATTGCAGTTTGAGTTACCTTTATTTAAGGACTTTAACACTCTTCTTATATGATTACAAGTGTATGGACACAAGATCTACAAGGAGTTCGAGCAAACTAACAGACATATAAGTTTTAAACATCACCAAGCAAGAGAGGGAGATTCGAAAAGCAAGATGCCAACAATTAATAGAGAGGACATGGTCAAAGAAAGGAATCAAGGAGAATAGAAAAGAACCCTTGTAGACTTCACTAGGCCAGTGTTTAATGCTAACAAATAAGGAATATTAAAATCACCAGTGTAGACCAACACATTTGAAATTAAACTCACTAATAAATATGCTACAAACCAATATCTAGTTTTATGGACTGGCCAATAAGGATCCTAATGCTCATTTGATCAAATTTTTGGAGATTTTTGGCACATTATGATATAATGAGCTATTGGAAGATGCAGCCAAGATGAAGAATTTTTCATTTACACTTAAATATTACACTAAGATATGGTTGAATTCTCTTATCCCAAAGAACATCACAACATGGAAGCAACTAATGTAAGCCTTTTTGGCTAAATATTTCCCTTGACAAAGACCATTAGAATCATAAAGGAGATAACCAATTTCTAGCAAAGCAAAGGGGAATTATTGTATGAAGCATATGAGAGATTCAAATATTTGTAAATAAGAAGTCCACGTTATAACTTGCCCTAAGAGTTCCTTCTACAAACATTCTACAATAGTGTGAATTTGCCCAAGCATTATGGAAGCAGTAGCTGGTGGGTGCTAATGAGGAAAACAGCTGATGTTACACATAATTTATTGAAAGAGACGGTGTTAGACCCCGAACCTTTTCTTGAAATTTTGAAGTGTAAATTGACATTAATGAGAAATTTGTGGTGAATCATTCATGTGCAAAAAAGAAGAAGAAGAAGATTTAAGAATGTGAATTGTTATATGAGATTAAGATGGGTGAAATATGCTTTTGGTATTGATGTTTATGATTAAGTATGACCTAAAAGGGTGTTTTGAGTTTAAATGGAATTGATGGTGAATAAATTGCTTTAAATAGAGTTGAAAAGTAAGAAATAAATAGTGAAAGTGTGAGAATTTAGAGAATTAAGAAAGTTTGACTTTTTGAGATGAATAGTAGCAATGTTAACTTTTTGAGCTAAAACTTTCATGAATTTTTCTGGGTTGACCTAGGTAGATTTTGATAAAATGATCTTCATAAAAATTGTAGCTTCTGTTGAGAGCTTTCTATCTCCACAAAGTAGGATATTTTTTGATATCGGGATTGAAAGTTATGATCATTCGAATTTAAGTAGTATTTTACTTTGTTTTTAGAAATGATCATTTGGGTAAGTTTGTGTGTACTGCTTTGAGGCCAATTTTTGTACTGATGTGTTCTGAATTGGAGTAAGTGGTCTACATGAAAGTTGTATCTTGTCTTTCAATCTTTCCAACTCTTTAAAGTATGCAATTTTTGGATGTGGGAATTGAAAGATGTGAATGTTTGACGTTTGGATATTGTTTAGGTGATTTTTTTAACAAAGCAGAATTTTTGATTGAAAATTGACCTAGTTAGAGGTTGAAATTTCCTTTAAGTGCTTCATGAAAGTTTTAGATTATGTTTTTATCTTTCCATTGATATAAATTATGGAATTTTTGGACAATGAAATAGGAAGTTATGACTTTTGGAAGTTGTGTTTCTGTTTTAGGATAGCATTTTTGGGCAGAAAATTTTAGTAGACTTTTGACCCCTTTAGAGATAGAATTGGTTTTTGGGTCTTTCATAAAAGTTGTCGAGAATTCTTTTAGCTTTCCAATGATACCAAATTTGTAAAATTTAGAGCTATGGATCAAAAGTTACGGGCCTCGAAAGTTTGCTGGTCGCGAGTGCGACCAGCAAGCAGTCGCGAAATGGTCACCCTGCGACCAACTCGCGAGGGCGACCAGCCCTTTTTTATTCTTTTGCTTGTCCCTTTTTCGTCCGACATCCGATTGATTTAGTTTTTGAAGCGTTGAATTGCTAAGACATTCCTCTATCTTTCCATGGAGAATTATGAATTTTTGAGATTAAATTGAGGATGACTGATTTAATCAAAGTTAGATGGATAATTTTCTAAACATGGTTCAGTATTTTGATAAATTCATGATGTGTAGAGATCCAATTGAACTGATTATTATTGTAAAATAAAATAGAGACATGGGGCTACAAGTCATATGAAGGAATTGAATTTCAATTTAGCCCTTAAAATTTTCAAGTTCTGAATTGAACTTGGGGTTTAGTGTTCAGTCTTGGATTAGTAAGTGCTGACAGTATTTTGGCTATAAATTTTGGTCTCGTCATCCAAATGAGGTGATTCTTGATTTTGATTAAACTATAGAAATAGGGCTACAAATGTTCTGAAGGAAATAAGTTTCAATTTAGTCTTTAGGACTACCAAATTCTCGATGGAAGTAAATCGCTGGAAAATGTTTTAGCACAAGAATAGTCCGAAATGTTTGAGGTGTAACTTTTGGAGTAGTGAACCAAATTAAATGATTTTAGTGGCGTTATGAAATTGAGACAATGAGGAACATTTCTCTAGAAGGAAGTTTTAGCAAATTCCTTCAATTTGATGATT
>JANIHZ010000006.1:25545843-25565768 GCA_027478365.1 Erythroxylum rufum | reverse complement strand
GCGTTTTAATATTAACTTATTATTATTAATTACTAACTATTATTAAGTATTATATACTAATATTAAGTATAAATATAGCTCTTCACAACTGTGACTATGACTAATAAGTGACAACCGTGAATTGCATATTAATTATTATATTATTATTATTAAGTTTGATTTACTTTGTATATTTTATCCATTTATAACAAATACATTCCACAATGCATTTCTAAATTTTTAAAATTTTTTCATTCCATTTTTTTACTGACTAATTTTACTAATTCATTTGTAATATTTTAACTCTTATATTTTTACTTATTTTCTCTTAATGATTCTATCAAATCCACAAATTTTAACCTTTTTTATTTCTTTCTTAATATACATTTTCAATTTTTTATATTTTTTAATTTTCTCACAAAATTTCAATTACACAATAACTGTTTATACATTACACAATATAACATCTTTATAAACACTCTTAGAATTAAATTAACTGGGCAATTATATTTATTGGATTATCAGCAATGTGCAGTAACCGTCTGCTAGTGCAACTCTAAAGTAGACTACAAAGTGCAGTAGTGGTAACTTTTTATCAAACTCTTCCGCTTGCTCAGGCTCCTGGTCCTGGGCTTTGTGATGCTCTAAATTTGGCAAATCACATAAAAGAGTCCTTGATTATTCATCTTAACCTTTGTGTTTTTAATTCGTTCACCTTAATTTTTGTGTTTTTTATTCTCATTTAAGATACTCCAATTGAGTATTTTCGGACAAATTTATTCTTAGAATCAAGTATATCACAAGAGATTTTTAAAAAAAATTTAAGGGCAAATTTGTCCGAAAATATCTAATTGGGATATCCTGAATGATAATAAAAAACACAAAAATTAAGGTGAACGAATTAAAAACATAAAGGTTAAGATAAATAATCAAGTATATCACAGGAGGAGTTATTTGATGTGATTTACCTTTAAATTTTGGTTATTATTTTTCCACGAACAAACAACTTGACGAAGAAGACCAATGAACAAACCCAGAAGCTTCTTCACTTCTTCTCACCACCACCATTCTCCGACTTGTACCCGCACCCACCAGATCGGAGCTCTCCTCTTAGTCGCCGCCACCTTCTTCCTCACCACCATTTTCCACCACTCATTTTGTACTCCTTACCATCATCTAAGGCACGACACAGGATCTGTCTACGCCACCCACCCAGACCTCTCTTCCCTCAAGATCTACGTCTACGATGAGAAGGAGATTGATGGATTGAAAGAGCTCATGAGCGGTAGAGACCGCAAAATCTCTCCCACTCATTGCCTCAAAGGTCAGTGGGGCACTCAGGTAATAAGTTTTGTTTGTTTGTTTATTCACCAATAATTTGGAGGCTTTAGGCTTGATAATTTTGACAATTGGTAGGTTAAAATACACAAACTGCTTCTGGAATCAAGATATAGAACGAAAGACAAAAAGGAGGCTGATCTGTTCTTTGTTCCGGCCTATGTCAAATGTGTAAGGATGATGGGAGGACTTAATGATAAAGAGATTAACCACACTTATGTCAAGGTAAGCTTCTAATTCTGAATCCATTATTATTTATGTTTCTTTGATTTAATTTTGAAAAGTTTCCCAGGTCTTAAGCCAAATGCCATACTTTAGGCGATCTGGAGGCCGCGACCACATATTTGTTTTCCCCAGGTGCATGATCATTCATGTTTGATTTGACATTTAGTTGATTTCTTGCAATACTTTCGGAGGAAATGCAAAAAACAATAACCTTTCCTTTCCTTTTTTAATGCATTCTTTGCTCGTTTTACAGTGGCGCCGGAGCTCACTTGTTTAGATCTTGGTCAACATTTATAAACCGTTCCATTATTCTTACTCCTGAGGTGCCTAACCCTCTTGCTTCTCAATGTCACTAACTTAAGTATATGATTCAGCTCCTCTCACACACTTCTCCAAATCTTGGACTAGTGTATCTGTTCTGCTTTTATCACACACTTCCCAATATAGAATGTGAAATTTGGTGTTAATAGGGGGGTCGAACTGATAAAAAAGACACAAGTGCCTTTAATACTTGGAAAGATATCATCATTCCTGGGAATGTTGAAGATGGAATGACCAGAGGTGGTGATACCACTGTCCGCCCGTTGCCCTTGTCAAAGAGGAAGTATTTGGCTAATTATTTAGGCCGTGCACAGGGAAAAGTTGGTCGTCTCAAGTTAATAGAGCTCTCAAAGCAATATCCAGATAAGGTACATTTTCTTTTCTATTATTTGAATTACTCTTTTTGATATCTACAATACTTAATTGTTGATGAACTACTGTTCTTGATCTTGATATGAACATATGTTAAAGCACAAATGTAATGTAATTGCCATGCTATGTGCATCTTTTTTTTTGCTCAAGAAGTGCATGTCATAAACGTTATAATTCAGTTTATTATTTTGATGTGAGACCTGGCTGTTAGATAATTATCTTCATTAGATCCTATACAGGGACAAATGATAAGCATTACTTTACTGGCATGTGAAAATATGTAACTTTATATTTTCTTCTGAATATGTTTTTTCTTAGGAAGCTTAATTTGAATCTATTCATTATGATGTCATTAGAACTGACTTGACTATGAGTGATGTGCAATAACTTGGAAATGTTCTCATGTTTGACATATTATATACATGATGAGAGGCTACAAAGTTGCCATTTCCTAAATTATGTACTTTATGCATTTACTGTTGAAACTGTAACTTGAAATTTGTCATTCCTTATCAAATTGAGAACATTGAAGGTGAGCCTTGGAACAACTGGTAAGGTTACTTCTTTGTAACCAAAGGTCACGAGCTTGAATCACGAAAATAGCCTCTTTGTAAAATACAAAGAGAAGATTGCGTATAATTGATGTCTCACCTCCGATATTGCAAAACGGGGAGCCACAAGGCTATGGTTCTTATTGTTGTTGTATCAAATTGAGAACATTACAACCACATAATGCTGTAATTTAGTGTTGTGAAAGTATCTAGAAGATGCATTCTAACGTTATAAACAGCTGGAATCTCCAGACTTGAAGTTCAGCGGGCCTGATAAACTTGGAAGGCTGGAATATTTTCAACATCTCGGCAATGCTAAGTTTTGCCTTGCTCCACGAGGAGAATCTTCTTGGACGCTTCGCTTCTACGAGTCCTTTTTTGTGGTCTCTCTCTCTCTCTCTTTGTCTGTGTGTGTGTGTGTGTGCAAATCATATGCACAAACATTAGCATGTTGAAATGTTGTTAAAAAAATTTTCTTAATAGGAGTGCGTACCTATTATATTATCGGATCAAGCGGAGTTCCCTTTTCAAAATGTGATTGATTACACTGAGATATCAATCAAATGGCCATCTACTCGGATAGGTCCTGAACTATTGGAGTACCTGGAGTCTATATCAGGTTATAAATAACATTCTTTTGTCGATTTAATCACTTAATCAACCTTTCAGGATTACTTAATTACACTTTTGGATTTTGATTTTTCAGATGTGGATATAGAGAGAATGATAGTTAGGGGTAGGCAGATTCGATGCTTATGGGTATATGCTCCAGAATCTGAGCCATGCTCTGCAATGCAAGGAATAATGTGGGAGCTTCAAAGAAAAGTAAGACATTTTCATCAATCGGCAGAGACATTCTGGCTGCACAATCGAACTATAGTGGATAGAAACTTTGTGGAGTTCTCAAGCTGGAAGCCTCCCCTGTCTTTGCCCTGATCATTGTTAAATGTTTTCACAATTGTTTTCGTTTGTCTTGTGCAAAAAACTCTGAATTCCCTCAATTATCTTATCAAATTTTTGTGGCCTATGTGGTCGGAGGTGAATTAGTTCTTAGGTTGTCCCACATCGCCTTTTATAACATGTATACACGCACTGTATCGGAAGTTCGAGTCTAGGCGAGTCTTGTGCTGCTTAGAAGGATACATTTACGAGTCTATTCTGTACATTGTATTCTTCCTCATGACACCTTTTCTGCAGGCTCGGTTTGGTATAACTTAATTTATAACATGTTCATACAACAGTGTCCTGAGATGTTTCGTTATTGTTTAGTGGACTTTCAGAGTTAATGGTGAAAAGAGAAACACACGCATGCAAAATTTAAGGAGGTCCGATTTGCAGTGGGTTTTTCCCGACGCCAACGGAAAACTCGTAAGCTCGTTAGGGGAATCAAGACATTTTCTTTAGGTTCTAAAATACTTGAGTCCAAAGATGAAACCTAGACACGTGTTGAGACACAAATCCCCCGAGTCCTCACTTTTATCAAAAAAGAATCCCAACCAATGCACACCTATTGTACCACGTCCACAAACAACTGACACCAAAGCATACTGTCAATTTCCTGCGCTTTTGAGGCGGCATAGCATTCAGCAGCATAATACTCAATCAGAAAACCGACTAGATTTTCGTTGTTTGGTCCGTTAAACAAACAGGGAAGTTGGCTCCGCCATTTCTCCGCAAGTTCTGTAGGCTCTGGAAAGATGGGAACCCTTTCGTTTACTATCTGCAACTTTTCCTGGAGTTCTCATCACAACCCAGTAATTGCTCATTATTATCATCATTCTCCAAGAGAAAGTAGAATATCGACGCCTAATCCTAAAGCAGCAGCGAACTCGAGAGAAACCTACGTACTTAATGGTGAAGATGAGAAATCAGGGTTTTTGCATAGAAGGTCCATTTTGATTTCTGGGATTTCTCTAGCCTCTACAGGAGATTTTGGATTTCCAGGGGAAGGATTGGCAGTGGTGAAACAAGGCCTTCTTCCGGGCAGGGTACCTGGATTGTCCGAACCGGATGAGAAAGGTTGGTTTTCAGAGTTCCGTTCTCTCTTTTTTTCCTTGGTTTCTTTTCTTTACTAAAATCAGCGTGCAAGGTTGACGAAGTGATGTACATATTTTACTAATGACCATCAAAATTGTTGGTAGCCCTTAAAATGTAGAGGAGAATCATAATCAGGCAGGATTAAAGAAGCAATCCCCATTTCTCAGTACAGTCGCTCAATTCCCAAGTCAACATGTTTTAGTTGATGGAGGGAAAGCAGATATTCATTTCTGTAGAATCACAGTCCAGACTTTGTAAATATTCATGTGAAAAAGAGTTCGACAAACAAAATTCTTGTTTCTACCATCAGCTTTTCTGCGCCTCCTTTTCTTTTCAGCTTGTGGATGAAATTTGCTTGGTTGCTTTACCAAAAGATAGCACGGCAAGACAAGACAATTGTCTTGGTATAACACTTGAGAAACAAAGATATAAATCATCTCAATGCGTTCCTCATGTAGAGGCACCTCATCTATCAGATGCGATTTTTCTTTATTGTTCCTAAAATGAATGAAAGTGAATGATCAACTTCATTTAGCCACAACTTGATCAGACAGGTTGGAGGACATACCGCAGGCCAGACGAGAAGTCTGGAGGACACGGTGTTGGATGGAGTCCAATCATCCCTTACGTATTTTCAGTGCCAGGAGATTGGGAAGAGGTATAGATCTTTTAGATAGCTTTGAAGTTTCTGCACAAAAGCCTCAGAATTTAAGTCGTCAAAGATTATTCTCTGGATTCAATCAGTGGTCCAGATTATATGATTGCTTTCAGACTTTGTTATATGCCTGTTTCCCAACTCTTGAGTCTTGTATCCTTTACAATTCACTTTCTTCTTCTGTCTATTTAACAGGTTCCAGTGTCCATAGCTGATCTAGGCGGCACAGAGATTGATTTGAGATTCGCTAGCTCCAAAGAAGGACGTCTGTTTGTCATTGTTGCTCCTGTTTTAAGATTTGCTGATGGTTCTAATTCTTTCTGCCTAATTTTCTTTCCTTGTATTTTGATTGTTCAAAAACTTGCACCATCCACATCTCTTTATTTCCCTTCTACAATAGCAAGGGCGACAAGCCTAACTAGTATTGAAATCTTATCTTGAGTCATGCAGATCTTGGTAGTAATGCTACAATTCAACAGATTGGACCTCCAGATAAGGTGATTAATGCATTTGGACCTGAAGTCATAGGAGAAAATGTGGAAGGGAAGGTTCTAAGCAGTAATGTAATCGAACATTCTGGAAGAACATATTATCAATATGAGTTAGAACCACCTCATGTGCTCATTACAGCAACTGCTGCTGGAAATCGGTTCTACTTATTCGGTGTAACAGGAAATGGTAAGGAATGAATACTGTGTTTGTCTCATAAACAAATGTTGCATAAGCATATGAACTGCTGATGTAATTGCATTTGGTGGTATATTTTGTAGGCCTTCAGTGGAAGAGGCACTACAATGATTTAAAGAGGATAGCTGACTCCTTCCGTGTTGTGTAGTGCAGCACCATTTGATTTCCCATACCAGCCTTGAAGTATGCACTTTTTCCCACAGTGCACCGTACAATGTTCCAGGATAAGAAACAGATGGCAGATTTTAAACCACAAGAATGTACTGTTAACATCATAACTTAGAAGTTAAATGAGAAAAGCTTCATTATAACAGAAGAGAATGTATTCAGTGCAGCAAGCTAGCTACCTGTTTCTTGAAACATGGGACTGAAACTCTGATGAAAGATCTCGTGTGGTTTTCATCGGTTAAAACAGGTTTATTAGCCCACATGCATCTACTGTGGTGCAGTGAGGGATTCCACTCAACTATATAGTTGGATGGATAATCAACGATTATATAACATTTGCTTACTGGCAACCATGCGCTACCACTACATTGCTGGGCAAACAGAAAACTGTCATGGAGCGTTGATCTTATATTCTTTTAGTAGTAGCTGCCAATTTCTATTCTCTTAATAGCAACTTGGTCTTCAACCAGTCATCCTGATTTCATACAGGACGTGGAAGACATAACTTCCCTGTCTCAGCAAGCATAATTGAACTTCGTCCAGGAATTTTTTGAAGCCCTTTAGTGACCATTACCATCCTCGTACTTTCAGCCTTCACCCAACTATTAGCAGCAGCATAAATATTTGACAGCAGCACATAATGTGGATAGCAACTAAGATCAGCTGCACTTACTTCTTCCCTCACTCGCTCCACCAAGTCTCCTCTATCCATGTGAATTCGGCAAGCTCCAAGTAAAGCACCCCAAACTGCATCATTTGGTCTTATTGGCATTTGCTTTGTTAAGTTATAGGCGTCTTGTAGCCTTCCTGCACGTCCCAAAAGATCGACAACGCATCCATAATGCTTGATGCTCGCTGTCAAGCCATACTTCTCCATCTTAAACAAAGTCTCCAAGCCTTCATTTGCAAACCCCCCATGTGCACAAGCTGAGAGAACAGATAAAAATGTTATCTCGTCAGGTTTTACATTTGACTCCTCCATTCTCCTGAAAAACTTAAGAGCCTCTTCACACTGCCCGTGGACAGCTAAACCTGAAATTATTGTATTCCAACAGGAAATGTTTTTATTGGGAATTATTTCAAATATCAATCTGGCATTTTTCAAATCCCCACATTTTGCATACATGTCGACTAATGCATTCATAACAAACTGGTTCATCTTTATCCTTTTATTGTATATCAGCTGGTGAATGTATGTACCAAAGTCCAATAGCCCCAACTGAGCACACGCAGACAAGACGCTCACCACCGTAACTTCATCAGGCTGAAAACCCTCAGCTTGCATGTTCCGAAATGCTTCCAAACCTTCTTCGCAGAACCCATTTTGTACATACCCACAAATCAAAGCATTCCAATTAACCAAGTTTCTAACTGGAATTCGATCAAAAATAACTCTGGCCTCCCTAACGGCTCCTATCTTGCAGTAGCCAGAAATCATTGATGACCACACAAAAAAGTTCCTCTCTGGCATCTCCTTAAAAAGTGATCTTGCTGCAGCCATCTCCCCCTTACTGGCGTATCCATCAACCATGACTGTCCATGTGACAACATTCTTCAATTCAGACGGTACTTGGTTGAACATATTCCTAGCTGTCGCCAAATCTCCACACTTAGCAAACCCACTAATCATCTCATTCCAAGTGACCGCAGTTTTGGTCGGCATCTTATGAAATAATCTTAAAGCAGAATTTGCATCTCCGTTTCCAAAATAACCACCAATCATGGCATTCCACGACACAACGTTCTTTTCAGACATATTATCAAACACTCTGCGTGACTCAAAAACATCGCCGCATTTGGCGTACATAGCAATCAACGACGTCCCGATGAGGACATCCAAATTGGCTCCTATCTTGATTGCCTCTGCGTGCAAAGACTTGCCAAATGCAAGCATGGGAACAGCGGCGCATGCCTTGAGAATCAAGGGGATTAAGCCCAAAATGCAGGGTCTTTTTTGGCGAATTTGTCTGTATGCGAGGAGTGCTTCTGCAGGCGAGCCTTGGGAGAGGTGTTCCCTTACAAAGCAAGACCAACCGCGTTGATTTGGGCTTGTTTTCAGGGTAATTTGTGCAGATCTGTTGATTTCCATGACTCTTTTCTCCATCAAGTATTGATTGCTCTAAGCTTATTTGCCCGCTTCATCCCATGTTACATACTATAATTATAAAACGACCTCCTTGAATGGAACCAGTAATTAACTAGAACTTTTAAGCGCGCAACACCATTCCTATGTATAACTAATCAATTGATAGAACAATACAAATACATATGAACGAAAACAATACAAATTCACATCACATGTTTAAATAAAATTTATATTTTATTATGTATTAAAAAATCAAGCATTAGCTATTATTTTAAAAATAGCATTGTACAATTTTATTAAAACATTTTAATATGTGATAATATTCTCTATTTTATTAAATTAACTTGAATAATAATTCAAATGTTATATGCTATTTAAAAGAATTAAATTAAAAGATAAAACATTATACTATGATTTGAATTTCAATAATTCTTACCTTAAAAAATTTTATTTAGTTAAACTAGATAATTTTAATTCTAGCAAAATGTCTTGTGATAAAAAACAATCATGATTTGCCCTCAAGGGGTGTGGTTGGAAGATTGAGAGCGAAGCTTAATTTCGGTTAGGTCTCAGGTTCGATTCCCTGCTAGCTCCTATTGTAAATAGGATGTTCAAAAATAAAAACAATCATGATTTAATCAGATCACGTCACCTTTGGGTCAATCACAATGTGTTTCCTGGTGACCTTGGTAATGCTATTCGAGAAAGAAAAGCTTATAAATGAAGCAAACCACTAATTCATACAATACATACGGAAAAAAGGAATGCAACATTACCGAAAACAAACCGAATGAGACGTCAGAACCTTTTAGCTCAGACATTTCAATGCGACAACAGCTGCTTAAATTCTTAGGAAGCTGCAAAACCGCCAATCATTTGAAGCAAGCCCATCTTCAAATCTTAGTCAATGGCCTCCAAGGTCACAACTTTATACTCCCTAAGCTCATCACTCTCTACTCTGACTTCCATTCCCACAATCACGCCTTCCAAATCTTCCAAAAATTGGATAACCCCAACGTGGTCTCCTACAATACCATGATAAAATGCTTTATAGGAAAGACCCACAAACACGCTTTGCGGGTTTATGGCCAAATGAAGGCGTCAAGAATTGCGCCTAATGGTTTTACCTACACTCTTCTTTTAAGGTGCTTTGAAGATGTAAAAGATGGCACGGTGGTTCATTGTGAGATTGTGAAGTTGGGTTTTGGGTCTAGTGTGTTTGTTTCAAATACCCTTTTGGATTTCTATGCCAGTTCTGGCTGGAATTTAAGATGCGCTCTTCGAATGTTTGAGGAAATGCCTAAAAGAGACGTGGTTTCCTGGAATACAATGATTGGGGCCTACATGGCAAATGGTGACACTGACTTGGCAATTAAATTGTTTGATTTCATGCCAGAGAGAAACATTGTGTCGTGGAATTCTATTGTTTCAGGGTTCATCAAAGCTGGTAATATGAGGCTGGCTCGTTTTTTCTTCGATAAGATGCTAATTAGGAATGAAATCTCATGGAATTCTATGATTTTGGGATATGTAAAAGCGGGCGACGTTGGGAAAGCAAGATATATTTTTTATCAAATGCCCGAGAAGACTGTGGTTTCTTGGACAGCATTAATAACAGGATACACTACTCTTGGTGATCTTGAATCTGCTAGCTATTTATTCGAGAAGATGCCTACCAAAACTGTGGTTACATGGAATGCCATGATTGCAGGTTGTGTTCAAAACCATTTATTTGATCAAGCCTTTCACATTTTTCATCAGATGTTAACAGATGGCAAGTTTAGGCCTGATCAAAGTACGTTAATCAGCTTGCTCTCTGCTTGTGCTCACTTGGGGTCTCTTGAACATGGGAAATGGATTGATTCCTATATGAAGAAAAACAACTTTGAGTTGTCCAACCCAATAGGCAATGCTATGATAGACATGTATGCTAAATGTGGGGATGTAAAAAATGCAAAAACAGTTTTCAACAAGATGGTCAATAAATGTGTAATTACATGGACGGTAATAATTACGGGGCTTGCTATGAATGGGCACAGCAAAGAAGCTCTAGATATCTTTAATAGAATGTGTTTAGAAGGAGAGAAACCAGATGGCATCATTTTCATTGCTATTTTATCGGCTTGCACCCACGGGGGTTTGGTGGAAGAAGGCACAAGAGTTTTTGACCAGATGGTCAATTTATTTCACATTGAACCACAGATTGAACATTATGGTTGCATGGTTGATCTGCTTGGTCGAGCAGGACGGTTGGAGGAAGCCATTACATTCATACAAAGCATGCATTTAGAGCCAAATGCTGTCATCTGGGCCTCATTGTTAGGTTCCTGCAAGGTACATGGGAATGTTGACTTGTTGGAAACAGTTACCAGAAAAATACTAAATGATGAACCATCAAATCCTAGCTGTCTGACGTTAATCTCAAACATGAATGCATCAATAGGACATTGGGAACAATCCTCAGGGTTGTGGATGTTAATGAGGCAACAGAGGATAGAAAAACTTCCTGGATGTAGCTTAATACAAATAGGGCAAAAGGTCCATGAGTTTCTGGCAAAAGATACAAGACATTGGCAAAGTAAGGAAATTTATGTCGCTTTATGTGCTTTGAATGGACAGTTGAAACAAATTTGTGGTAATTATGAGGGCCGCATTTTCTAGAAATTGAGTTATTACTTCAAATTTGTTTAAAGAGTGGTGTGAAAATTGGAGAACATAATTATGGCTTGATCCAACTTTCTTGATGACTTTAAGAAAAGTGGGCTATATTATGACATTCAAGTGAAACAGAGAAGGAAATGCAAGGAATGAATCACACTTTTGGGCATTTTACGTGTCCTTCTAACGTTTTGTCTACATTACACTGCTAATATGGATCTTTCAGTTAAGGTTGTGGGGAAGGAATCCTCAGTATGATAGAGGTGCGTGTTACCTTCTCATTTGTTAATTAAATTCTGATCCTCCAAAAGTTCTTAACTTTCTTTCTACGTATTGAGAATGGCAAATCATTTCTCTCTAACTCTTGAGAATATCACATCATTATGATTGCTTTCCTGGTCATTTACTTCTGTGCCTCAGTACAGGTATCCTTGAAGCCTTTGTTTAATTGAAGATGGGGTTGCTTCAAATTAGCCAGAAAAGAATGGTGCCGATGATACTAGTGAGTCTTGCTAACAAATTTTACGTTATCGGACATTAAACTATTGAAAAGGAGTATCTAGTAAAGACCCAACATCCCTGCTATCCTTTAAGGAAAGATAGACATTGAATGTTAGGACGTGTCAAGATATAGCTGAAGACTTTTTTCAAAATGGTAACTTCTATCTGGAGGTTGCCTACCTAATGCACATAATCATTGATAAATCTTGGCAACCATGGCTGCCTATTTAGTGACTAATAGAAGCAACTCATTATATGATTGTAGATTGTAGCATCAGATTAAAGCAATATCTTTGAATTATAGTGGCTAAAATTAACATCTCTTTCATTTGGTTTATTGATGGGAACCCCCCTTGATTGTTCTATTCTCCTTGCGTACATGTATATGTGCCGAGTATGTTTTCACAAGTATACAATGGACTGCTTCTTAATTTTGACATGATAATGCAAAAGAAAAGAGGGTAACCAAAAAATTTAGGTCTTTCCTTGAAGCATGCAGTAAGACTTCTTTTGTCTTGATAATTCAGTTTAGCATTTTCTCTAGAGAACCATACAATTTAACTGAGGCAGACTATAGCATCCTTGTAGATAGTAATATCAGATTAAATCATTATCTTTGAATTATAGTGGCAAGATTAACATCTCATTCGCTGGGTTGTCTGTGAAGAACCCCCTTTTGATCACTATAATCTACTTGAATAAAAGGAAACATCTGTTCTCACAAGTACACAGTAGTGCTTCTTAATTTTGACATGAAAAAGAAAAGAGAATAACCAGAAAGTCAGGCCCTCCAAATGTAACATTTGTTGTTCATTAATTAGTATTCCAAACACGACGGATTATAAATAAAGTGCTTACTAAGCTAGGTAGGTTTGATGAAACTCATGGTATTATTGAATAAGTCTTACAATTTTTGCTTAAATAGTAACTGATATGAAAACTTTTAGTTTGTCAAGTTGATTATCTATTAGGAACAATTATGTGGATGTAGATTTGTAAGGCTAAATCTATTATATATCTAAATGATTTCTAATGTATCCTTTCGTAAATTGTTTGTGAAACTAGAAATTGCTGTTGGAGAAGCTCATATTGTATGAAATTGGAAATGCAGGATTGACTTTGGTTTCTATATTTTGAAGTAAATACCCAAAAGGCATTCCTATAATAACTTTTTGAGATTTAATTGTTATATTTATGTCATTGGCTCTTACTAGCTGTATTTGTTTGTCTTCAAGTGGTGAACTGTATGTTCAGTGTTTACAGGCTATTATAGGCAATTGGAAGTTAGATGATAATTTTTTCAAATTTTCCTTATGTGCTTGCTTGAGAAAGAGTGTTAACTTACTTAAATCATAAGATCTGAACTTGTACAAAATGAAGTTTAATATGTTATTAGAACATTGCATACAATGTTTTAATCTTGGTTGGGAAAATAACAAATAAACGCAATCCTATATTCCTCACAGAACTTCTAGTTTATTATCAGTTGGGCAAAGTTTTGTTGGGAGTTGTATTTTATTCTTTCCTTTTGCCTTCCTGACCCTGGGACTTGCTAGCGCCTTTTATGAACTCTGATTCCTCACATGGGTATGAGGTGAAATGCACCGTTGGAACTTGGAGTTCTACGAATGCCTAGCTAAAGCAGCTTCAGGACGTTTGTCTCAGTGGTAAGATGACTTCTAACTTATGGTGGGCCCTTGAGTCATTTGCAATGGGTTATGTTTTACTAGACATTATGTGCTGGAAGAGATTCTGGCTTTGACGGTTGGTCAGAATCAAATCCATTTCAGGCATGAATTACGACCGCGGTGCCTTGTTTTGATAATTATGGCTTTCATTCCTTTAACAAACCAGTAAATACATCAGATTGAGCAGAGGAGATACGTGTATAAACTATTTTGCATGAGTGATACCGAGCAACAAAGTGCTCATACAAAATGTAAGTGCCTGGAATAGCAACAAGATGTTGGTTGAATTATGAGTAGGACTGTTTAGAAGATATGAGTTTAGGCTGTACTTGATCTGATTGGGCCTATGACTATTATTTCAATTTTCAGCTGTGAGAAAAACGTGGAATGGGTGTGATATCCAGCGAACTTAGGTTTCCTGTTGAAAAAGCTATTGCTCTCAGCCTCACAATGATGCCTAGTATGAGACGGTATATGTTCAACCATGGATGAAATAGGACAGGTGCATAGGGCCAATTAATATTGCAAGCCAGTGGGCATCTGTAGACCTAAACGCAAGTTGAAAATTTTGTGGACTTGAGTGGCAGTCTCTCTCTCTTCGAGTTTTTAAAGTGGCAATAGTCTAGTTGATCAGAAAGAAGTTAGACAGGTTTAATCAACATTGGCTTAAACAATTTTTACATTCCTATGTTCATTTTGGCGATAATATTTGTTCTGATCACTCTTGCAAAGACATCATGAGGTTTTTCCACTCCAAAACCTCTGGAGCCCCATTCAAATTCTTTAATAGCTTAACTCAAAGATCCGGTTTCCAAGAGATGGTGTTTACCAATTAGAGAAAGAAATTGAAAGGACATAAGGCTTTTCAGCTTACGAAGAAACTAAAAAATGTTAAAGTTGCAACTAAGGATTTTGCTAAAGAACATAATAGAGTAACAAAAGCCAAGAATAGACTGAGTCAGATCAAGAAAATTGTTGTACGCATCCCCATAACAATCCTATGAGAGCATTACAAATTCAAGGAATGGAGGAGTTTCAGGAGGCACTATCCTTGCACAACTTTATGTTAAAGCATAAATCAAGGATCAATTAGTTAAGGGATAGAGATGCAAACACAAAATTACTCCTTTCTTTTATACTAGCTAGAAGAACAGAAACATGATAACTGAGCTCTAAGATGAATATGAAATTCCACATACTAATCAGAGCAAGACGCAGGAAACAGCTCTAGATTTTTTCATTAATTTGGGATCTAAAGACATCCTAAGAGAATTCAACATTAGTAGATTCTTTGCGAGAGTAATCAATCAACAGATGAGGGAATACATAGTGACACCCTTCACAAAAAAAGAGATTAAAGAAGTTATGCTCAGATTTCACCCCTCCCAAGCACCTAAACTTGATGGATATTTTGCATGTCTCGTCCAAGAGACTTGAGATATAACTGGTAACCTTTTTACTGATGCTATGTAGGAATTTTTTCTTTCATCAAATATGCCGAAGGAAATGAACAAAACCTTGATATGCCTCATCCCAAAGAAGCAAAATCTCTTGTCCGTGATGGATTACAAGTTTATATCTTACTGTAATACAGTCTATAAGGTAATTGCAAATCTCCTTGTAAATATATTGAAATTGGCTTTGAAAAGTGTCGTTAATTTAGCTCAAGGGGCATTCATAGCTGGGAGATCAATAGGAGACAACATATTGCTCATACAGGAATTAATGAAAGGCTACACCTTTGGAAGAGCAATGAAAAGTTGTATGGTCAAATTTGATTTCTTCAAAGCTTTTAATGCCATCAGATGAGATTTTATTGAATCTTGTTTACTAGCTCTTGGATTCCCAACACAGTTTGTGAAATGGATAATGGAATACATCACCATAACTACCTTTAGTATTCTAATAAATGGAGCAACTACTCAAATCTCTTGGAATGGTAGGTTTTAATATCACCATAAATGTAGAGAGCTAGGATCACACACTTGATTTTTTTGCTAATGATCTAATGTTTTTATATGATGTTGACATCCAATCCATTGAAATAATCTTGGGCATTTTGGAGTTATTCTCAGCATGTTTTCGACTAAAGGTTAATGCCAGCAAAAGTAATAAGTTCATACTTTCTGATGTGAGGAATTAGTCAAAGTTGAGCAGGAGTGCTGGCTTCATAATTCAAATTCCACCATTCAGATATCTTGGTATCCCTATTGCCAATGCTAAGCCAAAATTTGTTGACTAGTTCCAGTGATTGAACCATTCAAAGTAAGAATCAATGCTTGGCAAGATAGATTTTTAATCCTTTGTGGCTAGGCTGATCTTATCAATTATATACTAAACAATCTACATATGCATTGGAGTGCCCATCTTATACTTCCTAAGGGAGTTGTCAAGGAGATTGAAAGGCGTATCAAAGCATTCTTATGGTCTTGTAAGGTAAAAAAATTCAAAAGGGGAAAAGGTTAAATAGGAGGAGATATCCATTCCAAGGAAGGTGGGGGGCTTGGGAATCGTTCCTATCTCTCTTATGCAAAAAAGTCTTATTAAGTTAAAGGGTTTGGAGGTTACACATTGACAAGGGAGCATCTTGAATCAAATGGATTAATAATTTCTACCTAAAAAATCATAATATGTAGCAATTGGAAATAAACAAGGAACACTCCTGGTACTTCGTACAGATGTTGAAAATGACAAATTCCTTATATCCTTGGATCAGGCATAAATAGGGGAATGGTGGAAAAACCTAGTTTTAGCATGGGGCTCTTCAAAACTACTTTCATTTCTACAATCTACTTAATTTGGAGAAAAAGAAATAAGAGATTATATTAAGAGTAAGCCACTGAAAAATACCAATTAGCAAAGAATGCACTCTAAATTAGATTAGAGAAATCATGATAGCAAAGAATGCACAAAGCAAACTCACATTGGATGGAATCTTTGAAAAATAAAAAACTTATAGGAATATTGTACTGAACAATAGTTAGTTTGAAACATGTCTTTTATTGTAATGGTGTAATAGCTTTTGCTAGTATTAATAAAATCTTCCGTTCATCTTTAAAAACGAAAAAGGTGTATATTATATATTGTAATATAAAAATTACAATTTATACTTCCTCTAATTCATAATAAGTGTCGTTTTAGATACATTTTAATTATTCAAAATAAGTGTCATTTTTAACTTTGTATGCATGTTTATAATTTTACTTCCGAAATTAACCTTTAATTTCTCTCTCATCTTAATTACACATATCACAATTTCAAGGCAATTTAATATGCAATTTCTCTCACATGCTAAGTATTAATAAGGGTATATCTATAATTTCATTAGCTTTCTTAATAAGCATGTATTTTTCTAAAACGACACTTATTATGAATCAGAGGGAGTATATTTTTTGTGTGCATTAAGTAAGAATGAATTTGGTATGTATGAATATAGGAAGCAACTTAATAGATATGACATACACTTGATATCAAACATGAAGGCATCACTTAAGTGAAAAAGAGCAAAATGAGCTTCTTTTTTTCCCCTACTGCTTGAGACCGTTGTATGGAAATAGTTGTGTTACTGGTAAGATGATCCTTGATATTATCATCTTGGTTGCTAGACATGGTTTAGACTTGCTATTGTGGTTGTATGGTCTTGGGGAACAATTTTAGGGCTCCTCATGCTATCTTGTAAGGTTTCTTTTGGTTTGGATAAGAGATTGACATCTTGGGCAATCTCTCGATTGTAGATACCTTTTATTTATTTATTATAAATTTACTGACTTACCAAAAAAATGAATTATTTTATATGGAACATAATGAGTTAATTTCTAATATGTATGCTCACTTCATTTATATCATTAATACTCTTAAAAGTTTCATTAAGACTCAAACTAACCTTAAATTTGTGAGAAAATTACTTAAGTTTGTACCAAGGATTTGGGAGGCAAAAGTGATAGTCATATGTATGAGAAGCCAAGGATTTATGCATCTTACATTAGAAGAGCTAGTTTGAGCATTTGTCACCTGTGAGATACAAATGAATGGGTTACATAAAGAGGAAGTGGCTCCAACAAGAGAGTTGTGGTATTTAAAGTCTCTAAAGATGAGAAAGTTGATAATAAGGAGACCTACACAACTAAAAGTGATGAAGATAATATAAGATTCATCACAAAAAATTCAAGAAGTTATTAAAAAATAAGAGAAACAAATAATTAAAGAAGATGAAAGCACTTAAGGCCATATATGAAGTCTCTAAGGACGAGAAAATTAGTAATAAGGAGACTTTCACAACTAAAAGTGATGAAGATAATATAAAATTCATCACAAACAAATTTAAGAAGTTCTTAAAAAGGAAGAGAGACAAATAATTGAAGAAGAAGATGAAAGCATATAAGACCATATATGATGACACTACAAGTTTCGAGAGTGAAGAATCTAAATATATGGTGATAAATATATGTTTTATGGCAAGTGTTGATGAGGTAAGCTTTTTACAGTGATAATAATAATAATTATGATGTTGATCTTTAGTTAATTGAATTCTTAGAGGTCCTAAGGTTGAAAATGAAGAAATTATCTTCAAAGCATAAAAATAATTTAAAGTTGTTAGATGCAAACAAGAATGATAATGATAATAAGAAATTGAAATATGATATGTATGGCATAATAAAGTCTAAGAATGTGGTTATTGTTAATTTTAATAAGCATGATTTATTGAATGAGAATGAAAAATTAAAGAAGGGGATCAATGTCCTTAAACAATCATTATTTAGATTCACTACAAATAGTGAAAAATTAAACAACATGATTGGTCCAAAAGA
Organism: Erythroxylum rufum; assembly: GCA_027478365.1. Classification (NCBI taxonomy): domain Eukaryota; kingdom Viridiplantae; phylum Streptophyta; class Magnoliopsida; order Malpighiales; family Erythroxylaceae; genus Erythroxylum; species Erythroxylum rufum. The sequence goes on along the minus strand of JANIHZ010000006.1, from coordinate 25,547,694 downwards.
GGTCAATTGATAAGCATATAATTGGGTATACTAATGGAAGTGCACCACACAATGCTAAGACAATTTTTATGAAGAGAAATCATGCTTATAATGATGAGTCATTCCCAAGTTATTACATAAGCATATAACATTCAATTTTAAACATAAAAACTTTAATTCATGCATCATCTTATAGGTTAAAAGGTAAAAAGAAATTCATTACATTTATATATGGTTCTCATTCTAAACCTAGAAATTATAGTTCATAAGGTAAAAATAGGCATAATTTTCATGCAAGATCACATAAAAGAAGCACTCTATATTTCTCATTCATATATTCCTCTTAACATTAAATGACATGAAATAAGCTCATTATCATCATGTTCCTTATAAGAAATAAAGAAGCATAACTTTTACTTAAAATCACCATAGGTCTTATTTTCATAGTTATATGCTAAACCTTTTATTAAGTCTCACTACCATATAAGGAGAACTCTTAATTCCATATATATTGAAAAGAAAGCTTCATACCACTTATCTTGGGCCCCTGCCCTTGCGAGTCACGTGCCGACATCCTATGTGACATCTAGGCGCGCATCCCACAAGGTTGGTGAGCCCTTACTAGGTCAAACCTAACATCTCACTTACTTCCAAAGAGATTTTGGGATAGCTCATAAAGAAATTTCAACAAAACTTCTTCACAACACTTGTTCCTCATTGCCTTACGTTTCTAACGACTCCAAAAACACTCAATTTAGGTCAGAAATAAGGAAGTATAGGTCAAAACACTTCCGGGATAAAATTAAACCAAGACTGAATTTACACCCGAATTCAATCCATAAATTGAAAGTCTTAGGGCCTAAATTGAAAATTGATTCCTTCAGAAAAGTTATAGCTCCATGTCTCTGGTTTGTTTAGAAATAAGAACCAACTCAATTTGAGCTCTACTAATAAAGATATCTCCAAAAGACTAAAGCCTGTTCAGAAAAATGTCCACTCATACTCTTTTATCCAATTCTCTCATTTTGATTTAATCCATATTTTCCAAATTAATATCAAAAGCTGTACATTTTTATGGAGATGTAGAAAAGTGTCTTAGGAAACCAACGCTTCAAAAATCTAGTCAATCGAAGGTCAAATAAAAAAGTTATGAGCCAACAAGTGAAGGGAGGTCGGAATCGACAAGAAAATCAGGAATCGGCAAGAAAATCGGCAGGCGATCGCCCAGCGCCCGTGCACAGGCGCTTGCGCGCTGGGCTGGCCGAGAATTTCCAGTCCAACCTCCTATCTTCCAACTTTCATATCTTTTTTCTCAGAACTCTAAATTTTACAAACTTGGTATCAATAAAAAGCTAAAAGGAAACTCTACAATTTTTATGAGGATTTAAAAACCAGTTTAGCCTCTAAGGGGGAAAAAAAAACCTCTTCAAAGTGACTGCTAAAATTGAAATTATCTTACACAATGACAGAACTTCTAAAAATCATATCTTTCAACTCCATGGCCCAAAAATGTCACATTTTATAACAATGAAAAGATAAAAAGACAATCTATAACTATCATGAAGGATGCAAAAATCAATTTAGTCTCTAAGGGACGTAAAAACCCTTTCAAAATCACTGCCTATAAAAAGACATTTCAAATAGTAACTGTATTTTTCCAAACCAATATCTTCTTACTCCTAGGCTCAAAAATGACATATTATACATTAATGAAAAGATCAGAACCTAAACTACAATCTTCAAGAAGACCTTTTGATCAAATTCTAACTCTATGAGGGACAAACTGCACTCAAAGTTTGTTGGGACCCGTTTCCGGAGCCCAACTCTCGATCCGAAAACGATTCATAGCTTAACTAATATCGCTTCATTTTT
>JANIHZ010000006.1:25528762-25538766 GCA_027478365.1 Erythroxylum rufum | reverse complement strand
CTTCAATCAATCGATTAAGTTTAAGACAGGCATAAACTAATAGTTTCCCCGATAAAATTTGCGGGTAGGGAGCTTGCTAGTGTTGTTTTCTAATTTCTTAAGCCATTTAGCTTTCTTTTATTCTTGTCAAAGTTGTAAATTTTCAATAATGAAAATTGGAAACCAAACAGAGTTCGTAATAAAGAAATTAAACCAGCAAGAAATGATGGAACATGTTATTTTGAGGGAAACCAATAAGCTCCGAAACCAGAGCTAAAGCAATTTCCAACTTTATCAATTTGAGCTGAGCTTCCCCTTGAAAAGTTGCCTTGGGGCTGGACGAACCTACCGTCTTCCTTGTCTGGCCTGACTTCCTCCTCTTCAATTTTGCTACCATCTACTACTATCAAGTGAGTTCTCAAAAAAAAGTTAGTTCTCTGAATGCGACAGAAATAAGATTTAGAAAAGGATTGTCTGTTGTTCTATAACTCAATATGATCCTTCTACATCCAAAAAAGAAAAAAAAAAAAGGTTTGTCTCAGTTAAACTGGGAATAAAAACACCGTTTATTAACTGTAAGTTGGAAGAACCTTTTAAGTCTAACTGGAAATTATAGTTAACAGAAAGTTACTTTAAAGAAGGTAAAAAAAAAAAAAAACTTGGTAGTTTCTGAAAGCGCCCCGTCTCTCTTCCTTTGCTTTGCCTAACAGTCACAAAAGTCAAGAAAACACTTGTCCTAACAATTCTGAGGAGGAGAAACTGTTGAAAGCAACATGATATGATGAAAATGAGATTGAAACAGTCGTGGCTTCGATGGGACCTCACTTTCCGTAATATCCAGTTTTGGACAGAACATACAAGAAGACGCTTCTTAGCTCCGAGGTCGCGTCCCTTTACCAAAGACCACTATATTACATAACATTTATTATTTAAAACAGACAAAAAGTTTTGCAGATGTATCTTCATTCTGTAATGGACTTCTTCCGTTATTGTCGAATCCTCGGTTGGAAATTCCCATAATAAGCATGTACAAAAACTTGCATAACTTAAACGAAACACCAAAAAAGTAGGCATATTTCAACAGCCTGTAGCAATAGCTACCTTCCACCTAAATGCTTTTTTACAAGTAAAAGTTGGTTTCTGCTTGTTTTTGTTGGTTTCGATTGATATTTCTTCTTTGACTAAACACACTGTACAGTACAGTGAGAAAGAAAACAAAGAAGCGAAGAAAACAGGCTGGCGTACTGCATTGATTCACGTAGAAAATTGCAGTATGAGGGCTACAAGTCACAAAGCATGTCACGAGCCTCTGATTAGCATTTTCTTTGTAATGATGTGGAGGGTCAGGCCTCACCATCACACAGACGATGATTAATTTGTCCAGGCAAGATTCAAGGTTCCGTAGTTCTTCTCTAACCAATTATGCCTTCCATTATAGCTATGGGTTGAGTACATGTTTGCCGATGTTAGTCCAGCAAGGTCCTGAGAGATGCAATTGCATTAAATCGAAAACTTTACACCGAATCTCTCTTCTTGAACTTTGTCCTTTTCACTTCAAAGGCATTAAAATTCCAACGCACATAATTTTATGTAGTACAACCCGTATTGCATCGTCTGGTGCTATACCTCGAAAACATAGAAACCAAAACACATGGAATTTTGAAAGATTGGAGAATGGAAGCTTCATACGTTTTATTTCTGCAATGTTAAAAATGGAAATTTTTTTTAATTTGCAAGGGAACTCTTGTGTGTCAATTTTTTTAATAAAAAAAAAGACAGCCACAGGAGAAGATTTTCATGCATATGAATTTAAATACTCTTATTAAAAATATGAAAAAGAGTGTTAACTTAATAACGAAATAAAAGTGTTTTGCCGACTCCACACTCATTAATTGTGCAATGATGGGCATAGAGAACAACGAGTACCTAAAATCCAAAGAACAATTATTGAAGTTCCTGTTCGCAAGTCAAAACAAAATTAGAGATGATCAGCAAATACTTAAATGTATAAGCTGGCAGTATACGTACCGCAGGAGCTTCTCAAATTCAAATATGCGTGAGTATGCCATCGTTCATGTCCCTAAAAGAGAAACAATATTAATATAGTGGGTTTGCCAGCTCAAGAATTTTATATTTCCGAGTTCTCATTACCTTGTGGTTGTGGTAGTAGAACGGACCTGTGGGCATATATCCAACTATAGTAAGCATGTGTTTATTAAAATTAGTTAACATGCGGTCAGACTTGTTTCCTTTTCCGATATAGGTGCTCTTTCTGTTGATGAACGTCCAAAAGGGAAAAGAAGAAACCAGAATGTAAAAGATAATATTTTTTATCATGATGCTATTTAATTTCATAAATGACGAGTGTCCATCAAACCTAAGTAATCTAAATGGTTTAGAAATTGGTTTTTCTTCGTGTCCCCTAGTGACATTACGCAATGTGTTCCGGCTTCCTTGTAATGCCATTTTACATTAACAATGATGAGGCATTGTCACTTCTTGTCTGTGTACATGCAATGAGTCAACGCCATTACCTACTATAGTGCTTCTTTTGCTTAACGTGATCAATTTAATATGAGATATTGCAGTGGTAAGTAAGATTTTAGAAATTAGACGAATGAATCTACACAGAAAAAACTATATGAATTTGATGGTCATGATGTAGATAATTTTTTTCAATATAATACTGAAATAAACTCCAGTGCTGCACCCAAATTGGGATTGCAGCTACAACTCTCTACCATACTAAGCCGTCTTTTAGTCAAAGCCATTCCAACAGGACAAGGGTTGGTAATCATCTACTTGTTCGATTACTTAAACAACGCATTTTGATCCTTGTCTTAGGTTTAAGCCTTACCAATTTTTACGTTCGAATAACTTTATTTAAGGAAGCTATGTAAACAGTTTAAATATGAAACCGATACATGGAGATTAGACTTTCTTTCTACACTTTAAATCTCTGCTCATTTTATCGGAGATGATGTCGACTCATATATCAGACTGGCCTTCTTCTTTTTTTCTCCCCATGAAGAAGCAAATAATTTTAATACTGTTTTGATTTGATCTCCGTGGCCAAGGCATTACAAGGAAGCCGGAACACTTTGCGTAACGTCACTAGGGGACACGAAGAAAATGGCTTGAAAAATGCCCCAGTAAAAGGCTGAAGAAAAATTATGTCAGTTTCTTCAAACCCACAAAGCATATAAAACGGGACGTGAGGCAAAAGATACCATTTCATTGGCAAATGACAATTTGGATTACCCGTTACTCTAATTGCAAGATAGGTTTTTTTTAATCAATAGCTGTCCCAATGCCTATGCCAAGACAGAAATTGGGAATGACCAACCAATAAATTTATAATTATCTTAAATACATTTTTTATGTTTTTCACAAACATAATATTCACTAAGTTGAGATCAAATAATGTTATCTTAGTAAATTAAAATACCATCTCATCATATAATAATTTCAAATCATTTTTGTTTTTGACCAAGTGTGCGGTTGTGACAATACAATAATAAGAAAGGACTGTTTTTTTTTGTTTTCTACGAGGTATCTTAGAAAGGTCCTAATTATGAGGAGATATTTTTAATTCATTTATATTCAAACTAATTTTTGCTCGAATTAGGTAGATTTTTTATAGAAGGTAAAATTTTAACTCTAAATTTTAAACAACTGTAACTGTATATATATAAGGAGGATTCAAACTTAAGTAAGGCTTGAAATTAGGGGTGGTGTCTGTGCTCGATTACAAAGGGATGATTCAATGACACCGATAACCAAGCAGTAGAGTTTAGGTGATGGTTACTAGTGCCCTCTGGGTTTCTGAAGTTACTGCTCAATGATGGGTAGAAAACAGCGTATAATTAAGATTCAGCTAATCGATATATTTGACAGCCCAATTCCAGGTATTTTAAATTCCTTATTTTCAACACCAGTCTTCACAAAGTGTATTCCGGGATATGTCAGTTAGTACGCACGGTAACCTTAGGTTAACCAAAGCAATTGGATAAGGACAAAGCCGAAAGCTCACTCTCAAAGCGGTTACATTTCTATATAAACATGCTGCTTGCTCTTCTCATCCAGACCTGTAGCCCGAGCATTCTTTTAAAATAGTCTGTTGCTCTTTTCAAGAATTTGCACAAGATAAAATGAATATTCTGCATTTCTTGTTTGGTGTTTTCGGTAGGTTTACAAGTTCCTGCAATTGGGTTTCTTCTTCTTTTTTATTTTCAGGTTCTGTTTTCTTGAATTTGCGGTTTGTTGATTTTTCTGCCTCTCTCTGTAACAGGAAATGCCACTGCTTTGTTCCTCTTCTTGTCTCCAACGTATGCGCAGAAATCGCTCTTTCTTTCTCTCTCTGTTTGTTTGTGTCAAAACTCATAGGCACCTATAGATTCCAGGAAAAAGCGCCATGCAAAGATTAGCCAGACCTCCTTAAGCGTCAATCAATATTATTTCACATAGAAGAAGCAGTTTTATCTTCTTTTGTATTTTGAGGATTAAAAATATTCCTCTTTTTTTCTCAACATTTTTAACTAACCAATTTTACTTCGCTTTCTGCGAATTTTGAGGGATTGGTTTTCCAGAGTTTTATGTGTAACGAAAAATACTAACAAAAGTAACATACAAGTTATGGATTTTTAAATTGGTTTTGCAGGATAACATTCAAGAGGATCATAAGAGGCAAATCGACAGAGCAGTTCTCTGGCATTCCCTATGTCATGACCATGTTGAATTGCCTTCTATCTGCTTGGTGAGTTGAGCTTTCTTGGTTGTTTAATTAATTTCTTCCATCCATCTTCTTCTTCTCTTTCCACTACATATCTGTGTTACTGGCTTCCGTTCTTCTCTTTTAAGTATATTTTCTGAAAGCAGTTCGTTTGACCTAATTACTGACATTAGTTTGTTTTCAGTCATCAGCAACATTTAGTTGAAGAAGAAGGAATTATTACTCATTAACTCCTGCCCATCTAGTTCTCTCATTGAAACCAAAAAGAATCCTAGTCTTTGTCTCTATGCACATGCATGAATCATATGAATCCAAGAGGGACGTTTGATCATCGGGCTCGGGGATGATTAAGTTGTGCTATTAAACTCTTTTTTGACAGGTATGGTCTACCCTTTGTGTCCAAAAACAACTTGTTAGTGTCAACAATTAATGGCACAGGAGCGCTAATTGAGAGCATTTACGTGGTCATATTCATCATCTATGGTCCCAAGAAGGAAAAGGCTAAAATCGGTGGACTCTTCTCTCTTGTTCTTTCGGTTTTCGCGGCAATTGCTTTGGTGTCAGTCCTTGCTCTTCATGGCAACGCCAGGAAATACTTCTGCGGGTTGGCTGCTACCATTTTTTCCATCATCATGTATGCCTCTCCTCTGTCTATCATGGTAAGTTACCCTTTTGGTTTTATTGATATGGTAATCTCAACCATATTTTTATCAGATACTTTGATATATTAGGCAGTACTGTAAGATGCAGAATTTCTTTAGCCAAAATGCCTCAATTTTTGTTATTCAACAGTGGCATGCAGTTTGGAACTAAAAAGGATGTTATCAAAATCTAAACAAGAGATATTTGAAACTCACAGTAGATTATCTAAAGCTAACGGTAGAAATTGGAAATTAGTAGATATCTCAATGAACTAATAGTAAAGACTTACAATGAATGAAGTAAATAGTCCACAGTCAGAAAAGATAGACTCCAATACAAGATGGGTTGAAACATTTTTACGAAATTCTGACTTGACTCAATAATCTATAATATAAACTCCTAGTTAAATCGTCTTGGTTGTATATCTTGCAGAGGTTGGTGGTTAAGACCAAGAGTGTGGAGTACATGCCATTCTTCTTGTCATTGTTCGTCTTCTTGTGTGGCACATCTTGGTTCGTCTTTGGCCTGCTTGGCCATGACCCATTTGTCGCTGTAAGTTCCCCTTCATGTCCGCTCTTAACTTTTTTTTTTTTTCACCATGGAACGCGTACGTTAAACAATCTGCATTTTTAGGCAGTAAAATTAAAAGAAACCAACAATTTGGTATTCTTGTGTGATGAAGGAAATTTCTGTGGGTTGGTTACAGATTCCCAATGGCTTTGGTTGCGGCCTAGGAGCAATGCAATTAATACTCTACTTTATTTACCGGAAGAACAAGGGTGAGGCCAAAATATCCACTGCAGATCAGTCGTCATTAGAGGTGGGCTCTACAATTGCCCTCCAGGACAAGCAATCTGCTGCCAACGGATCGCGCTATGAACAAGTGTAGACAAATACAATCCTTGCAATGGCAAGGCCAAACCCCACCTCTCATTACATTCATCATCCTGAACAAGCTCTCTGAATTTTCACCTTCTCGAGACTTTTCGTTTCAGAAGGCTAGGATCTTTAAATGCTTCAGTTGTACTTTTCGTCAGTACTGCCAAGTTTGATGACGAGAATTCGTAAAACAAAACAACAAAAAGATTTAAAAAAAAAAAAAGAGATAGCGCATTGTACTTCGGTGTATCTTGTCAGTCCGTTCATTAATAAGTGGCTGAAGTGGAAACCATTTTAATTACTTGTCATTTCTGTATTCATTATTTTCGCGGAACTGTCCGAAAATTTTCATTCCGAGTGTCCATTGACATCGAATATGAGCCCTTGTTCTTCCACGTTAAATACGTTGGAAAGGACCTACGTACCAACGAAGGAAAGGTATGCCTCCAACGAGGCACTTTGATAAGTGATCAATGTTTTTTTTAGTAGATTATACATTCGTGACGGAGAGAATTTTAGTTTTTAACCCACTTAAATATTTTAAGATAATTAGAATTTAAAATATTTAGGATAAACTAAATTCAGCTTATTATTTAATTTTAATTTATTGATTTATTAGCTATTTTATTAAATACACATTTACAGGGTAATGTTTTTATTTTTGATTTATCTTATACAATATTTTAAAAATAAAAATTATTTCATAATAATAATAATAACGACGACAACACAACCTTCGTTTCCTTTCATTAGGAAGTCTTAACAAATTAAAGAAAAAGAAAAAAGAGAAGATGGAAGTTTAAGAAAACCCCCAAAGGAAAGTCTAAATTTAAGAGAGATTTATCACTATCTTTCTCCTCCTCCCTCCATATTCAGATTTATTTATTTTTGTTCTTGTTCTTAGATTGGTGGCAAAATAATTTCCTGGACTTTGCAATCTTATTGTTCCTGGATTCTGCTTCTTTCTAACAATACATTTTTGTTATCATTTTCATCTTCGTGCCAAATTCATTCTTTCATTCTCTTTAAATAGAAGCTGAAGGTTTGTCTACAAGTTTCGTTTTATGTTTGAGACAATTGTGACAATGTGAAGTGTTGCAAATTTGTAATTCTTGTCTTGGAATAACAATTTAGGAGAACATAACTAGAATAATTGTTATTATAATTCAATGATCCAAATAAAGTGAGCGTTATGATAATCTCAACTAAAGCAATTTGTAACATTCTTTTTTATAATATTTAACTAATTTGCTGCTGTTTAAACCAATTTCATTGTTATTAATAGTAAACTTTTTTTTTCCTAATTAGGGGTGTCTAGATTTTAGTTATTGATAGCATTTATCATGATTCATATGTTGTCAAATATTTTTAACTAAAGCTAATTCTTTAACATAACGTTTTTGGTTTATTATAAGTAAAAAGGATGACAATGACAATCTCATTCTTCCTTCTTACATGGTTATAATTGTTTGAACTTTATACAATTTTATAGGCGGTTGGAAGTCTAAATTAAACCATCAATTAATAATTATTGTGTTTAATTTTTTATTTTCTTTTATGTAATTGAATGATAAAGTGCATATCATTTTCCTCACAATCTAAAGTAAAGGGCAAGTATTTGTACTTTAAATATATTCATGTTTTGTATGACATCCATAAATTAATTGTGTTATGACAATGAAGGAAGACCCACCTTCTAATTCACCTTCTTTTTTTACTCAATATCAATTTCCATCAATATTTTGATAACTCTCTCAACCTTGACATACATCCATATTAGATAGATAAATGAACATATGCATGCTATTGTTAATTTATGTTCTACAACCAATCGATTGGTTATAGTTTAGTTAAAAATAATTAATAAAGACATTCTTTATCTTTATCTATTAATTACATTTGATGTTTTAATACTAAAGGTAAAATTCCTGGAATAGTTACTATGTAATTGAAATTATGATGAGATCATAATTGTGAGATTCAATTTATATTTATATATTATTCCTAAATATCCCTAGTTGTAGTTTCAACATGAAAGGGTATTGATAAAACAATAAAACTAGCACACATTATATTTCTTTCTTATGAAGAAATTAATTGATCTCATAAATTAAAGTATAGAGATACTTAAACTAATGTATGAGTGCTTATTAAAGAATAAATTCATTGAACTAACCTGACTATGAGGATTCTAAATGGAATATTACTTATATGTATGTGGATTTCCTCGTAATGATGGTTGTATAATTGATCCTTAGATTTGAGATTACCAAGGTACCTTATGCGAGAATTACTATGTTTTGATGCTACTTATGACCTATTCTAGAATAATTAGTTGGTGATACTTGGATGCAATCTGAACTATATGGAAAAAGTTGAGTAAGTTAATAAATGATTCGTTACTTTGAAGTAATTAGAGAGAATGTTCTACTGTTTTTATTAGTAGTGATTAATGGAATTTTTTGGGTAGAGTAAATTGTCTTTTGAAAAGGTGTTTTCAAATATTAATTATAAATTAGTTACTAATTAACAAGAACGAACATAATTGGACACAAACAAAAGAGTAGACACTATATCTATACTCTGTCTAATAGAAAAATTAGACTATGAAAAGATTAAATTATATATCATAACCATGTGTTGATAGGTTAAGACAAACTACTTTGACATTCCTGATATTTTGGTGGTTATGACATATTATTGGACATCAATAAATTGTTTAATTGGATAATTAAAGATAAATTTAAAAGAGTTTTAATTTATATGATTCTAATTATGAATTAGAATTGTAGTTTATAATCATTGTCAATTAAAAAGAGTTTTTTTGGCTTCTTTAGGCATTCTCACAAGGGATCCCATTAGGTGTGGTACTGATAAAGGAAGCCTTATACTACATTGATGATTTCAACATGCATAGAGCACCTTCCATGTGTCATCTAAAAGACACCACCAAACATCATAGTTGGCTCTGACATGATCAGTTAGGTCTTATCGATTGAGTTGATATAAAAGTAACGTTCCTTTTTCTTTAATTCACACCAATGTATGGAGTCTTTTCCTGTTATATACTATATTTAGGACATGTTTGTTTGTAATATTTCTTCATGATTGAATTCTACTAAAACATAATGTCCTTGTTTCCTTTTATGCCTTTTATTCTGTTATAAAAAATTAGTTCTTTGCTAAGATTCAGAAATTGAGATCTAACAATAATGGCAAATTTGTGAATCAAAGATTTCATGACTGCTTTAACTTTTTATTCAAAACTATATGTCCCTAAACCCCTCAACAGAGTGGGATTACTGAAAAGAAAAATAATCATGTACTATAAATTAATTGAGTTATATTAATTAGGGCTTTTGTTCCTAACCAATATTAGGCAATGTTGTCATAACTACAATAAATCTACTCAATAGGACGCCCTTCAAGGTTATGAACTTTCACACTTTGCTTCATGCTCTCTTAATGTATATCACACTACCATCAGTCTTGAAAATTGAATGAACCCAAGTTTCCTATATAATTTAGTGTCATTTTTATTGTTTTTGTTATAATTTTCGGCTCTTTTGTTGAATATTGTGCTTAATTTAATCTAAGAGTGCTTGTTTTGAATTAATGCAATTTGAGGTTAAATTGTCATAATTAATTAGCAATTACAGTCACTTGATTTATAAGGCAATTGATATTACAAATTATTACTTTTCATTGCAAGACACTCAGAAGAGTAGAGCCAAAAGTTGTAACAAAGAAATTGAAGTCACGGGATTAAGCA
>JANIHZ010000006.1:25419998-25436827 GCA_027478365.1 Erythroxylum rufum | reverse complement strand
GAAATCTCCAATACTTTTATTTTTATTTTGGTCCTTGGACTCTTTGAAATAATAATTAAGCCCCTTAACTTCATAAAATTACATATTGATCCTCCAAGAATTGAAAAATTACTATTAAGTGCTTTAACTTTTAACAATTTGCAAATAAGCCCTTATGTACTTCAACTTTTCCTATTAAACTTTGTAAGTGTCCAATAAGTCTATAAATTATGTCTAATCACCCATAAGGCATTAGAACACATGTAATTCAACCACCATGATCATATCCATCCAATAGACTCAATTTTACACACTTAGAAGCTTACATGTCAGAAATCTCCAAAATTTCGCATACCGATGAACTCTAAGTTTATGTAAGGGCATATAACATATTATATCACTGGCATACATACCAAAAGGAATCAAATACATCCTTGAATTCATATACAACCATTTATATATCAGTATACAGTAGTATCTTCAAATACAGAACAACACAAAAAGGCTCAAAAATTTCGGCGTTACACTTATACTACAATCTTGGAATTTTTGACTTGTAAACCTTTTGGCAAAGCTCCTGGCTTTTTTAGTCTATTAAGCCTACTTGTATCATTAGTATTTTAAAATATCTTTAGTTTTTCAAGAAAATAGAAATTAGAATGAACAAGAATCAGGAGAGTCCTTTATATGTGAATATAGGCAAGCTTTGTTATTGTTGTTAAGATGTGAGCATTTTGTTTAATTTACTGATATATAAGATAAAGTCTATGTGATAAATGTACATTATAAATGAAATTATGATGAGATCATAATTATAAGATTCATATGACATTGATGTACTATATTAATAGTCCTTATCCTATTAAGACTAGATATTGATAGCATATAAACATTAGTACACTTTATGCTTCTTCTTTATAAAATAAAGTAGTTGATCTCATATACTAAGGTATAAAGATACTTAAACAAATGTGCGATGCTTGATGGAAAGCAACTTCATTAACTGATCTGATATGAAAATTCTATTTAGAAATTTTCTTATACGTCTATAAAAATTCTCATTATGATGGTTGTGTAAGTAGTCATTGGACTTAAAATCTCTAAAGTATCTTATATAAGAATTGTCTATTTTAATACTATAGAAACCTATTCTAGTTGACATAAGTTATATAGAAGTAGTTGAATGAACAATATAAGATTCATTACTCTAAAGTGATTAGGGAGAATCTTTCGATGTTCTTGATTTGTATTAATTTAGGAAATTTTTGACTAAGAGAGAACGATACTTTGAAAATTATCTTCAAATATCATTAATATAATCAATTATTAATGATAGAAAACTAATGTCTCTAGAATCAAGTAGAGTAGATATTAATTCCATGCTCAGTGTGTAATCGAAATATATTGTAATGAAAAGATTAAATTATACAAAAAATCATACACGAAAAGGTTAACAAAAACTACTTTGATATTCCTAATATTTGGGTAATCATGAGGGGCTGCTAAACACTAATATTGATTCATGGAAAAAAATTATTTAATTAAAAATTAAAGATAAATTAAAGGAGTTTAATTTATTTAATCTTAAGTACGATTTAAAGTATTTATATCTATCACTAACATATTTAAAAACCTAATAGATCATACATAAAGAACGGTTGACGAGAGAAAATGTAATTTAATTAAATTATACCTGATTATAAAGTTTGAGAAATTTTAAGAGCAAATATAAGATATTTAATAAATAAAAATCAATATTAAATATTAGATCTTATATGGATCCAATTAAAATTTAATTATAATTAAAGTTTAATTAAAACTAAAATTTAATTTTTAATAAATTAGTAAAAAGTCTAAGTGTTGTCATAAATATGCGTAAACTCTAAAGAGGCATGTAGTTATTGTTCATCTATCTTTACATCACTTGTAGAATTTTTTTAACTTATTATAATTAAAGGCTAGAATTATGGTAGTTGTAAAGAGCTAGTTTAGAAGGGTAATTGTAAGAAAAAGATAAATTATATAATGAAGTACGATTATATTTATGTATCAATTATAATATATAATTTAAAGTGATTTTAACTTTTCTAAAAAAAATTAAATGAAAAATTTTGTTTTCTTTCTATTGCACACAAAATTGAATCTCGTCACAAATTTTCAAAAGCCAGGTCTTGATCTTATGTTATTTATACTTAAATTACAAAGCATTTAGATAAGAAAGTGGACTAAACGTCCAGAAGCCCCTCGGCATGTCTTTCGGCCGGGGCCCAATGGTCTTTTGGACAAAATGGTAATGGCAATTTAGGAAAACCAAATGAATTAAGTCATGCATGCCCCTGGGATCAAACATGGCCGGATAAGAAAGAAAACTCAGAACCTCATTGGTTCAAAACTAACATGTCAACCATGCTTCATATATGTACAGATGCATATATACATACATACATACAGGTACATAGAATCGACATAGAGAGAATTCGATTTGACTTGATTTAGCTTAGAGTGGATAGAGAGAGAGAGAGAGGGAAATTCAATCGGATGGAATACAATTTGACGTCCGCAAGGACACAGTCTCTCCTCTCTCTAATTTTGTTCTTCTCTCTAGAAAGGTACAGTTAAGAGCTAAGCAACCCATACATGTAGTCATGTAGATGTAGTCCCCATATTGAGAGTTAAAAAGAAAAAAGAAGAGAAAGTTGGAAAAACAGAGGACGTATTTTGAAGACCTAAGCAGAGCAAAACCCTAGAGTTATTATTATAAAAAAGTCTGTCTCTTTCTCCCTTTCTAATAAGGAGGGTTTTTCGTGATTGTGGAGAATTATTTCTTATTTAAGATTTGATTTGGGAGATTTCCTCTTCTGGCTTCAGTTCACTGTTTAATTTGTACTACTGTAAGTTCTGCCCTTCTAAGATGATGTGTGTTGTCTTTTTTTTTTATATTTTTTATGTGCTTCTTTTTTGTTCTATGGTATAGCATAGACCTTTACAACTTTTCCTCATTCACGTCAAAACCCGTTAATTTTTACGCCCTTTTTCAGAGACCTGTTTTGTCGATGGTGCTTATTACGGCTCGATCGACGTGGGTTCTTATTGCTTGCTTCTAGCACGCTTTTGCGTTTCGGTTTTCCGTTGCAAGTGTCAGTTGTGTTCTGGTTTTGCTAAAGTTTCCACCTTTGCGGCTGTTTGTTTAATGAAGGTTTGTTATTCACTGTGCTTCTGATATATGAATTTCAACTTGAGTGAGTAGATAAGCTCCTTGCCGTGATGGTTTTTCTTCAAATTTTGCGAATCCTTTTTACCGGTATGCTTTTGGGAATATGCGTTTCTTTTTATATTTTATCAAGTTTAGTATTTTTGGTAATTTTAGTTATGGGTTTTGGTTGATGGAGTGCAGTTTCTTTTAAGTTGCGCTTGGTAGTGTAAGCTTGATTAGTTTTGTAACCTTACCCGAGATCGACTTTACAGTGGATCTGAAACTTTATATATCATGCAGGAATTTGTCTCATAGATTACTGGTAGTGCGGGGCTGGCGTGGGTCTAGAATGTGAAAAATCGAAGACTGTTCCTTGAGTTAGGTTTGCTTGGCGTGTTGGTAAAAGGAAGCACTGTATTCTTTGAGACAAAAATTTCTTGTATCTGTCAGTGAAAAATTAGCATTTCGGAATCTAAAATGTTGGATATGGAGTTGCAATTCTGACCCGGTTCAATTCTACCTTTGTTCTGTAACTTCGGAGCAATTTCATTCATGTTCGTTTATATAGTTGTGATAATTCAAAGAGTGTTTTTAGATTGTGATTCTTGATAACATGGTGCCTTCGGGGCCGCCTACTCCAGTTGGTGGTGCCCAGTCTGTTTCTCCTTCTCCTTTGAGGACAAATTCAGGAATGTTAGGATCTCAAGGAGGTCCTTTTCCTCCCCAAACAGCCTTATCTTCTCTAGTGTCCCCCCGTAGCCAGTTTAACAATATCAATATGCTTGGTAACATGCCGAATGCCTCTTCCTTCCTTAATCAGTCTTTTGGTAATGGGGGCCCAAATCCAGGACTTGCTGGTTCTGCAAGTAACCAGCGTGGAGGTATTGATGGTGGAGCTGAGTCTGACCCTCTTTCTGGTGCTGGAAATGGAATGGGTTTCAGTGGTTCTTCACCGTCTTTTGTACCTACAAATATTGTGAACCCTGGCGCAGCTGGTCATGTTCAGGGACAGCAATTCCCAAATCCTTCTGGAAACCAGCTGTTGCCAGATCAGCAACAGACTCAGCAACTTGAATCTCAAGGATTTCAGCATAGTCAGCAACCGCTGCAACAATTCTCTGCTCCTCATGGCACACAGCCACAACAACTCCCCTTTCAAGCAATTTGTGGAGGTTTAGGCGGTATTGGCCCCGTTAAATTGGAGCCTCAGTCAACTAATGATCATCAACAGCAACAGCTGCAGTCATTAAGAAATCTTGGTCCAGTCAAGTTGGATCCTCAACAGTTCCAGGTTATGAGAAGTATTGCACCAGTGAAGTTAGAATCCCAACATTCAGACCAGTCGTTTCTGCAACAACAGCAGCAACATCAACAACAGCAACAGCAACACTTCCTCACTATGTCGAGGCAGTCTTCTCAGGCTGCTGCTGCACAGATTAATATGTTGCATCAGCAAAGATTGCTGCAAATACAACAACAACAACATCAACAACAGCAACAACAATTCTTGAAGGTTATGCCACAGCAAAGGTCTCAATTACCACAGCAGTTTCAGCAACAGAATTTACCTCTAAGAAATCCTGTGAAACCTGTATATGAGCCTGGGATGTGCGCACGTCGTCTTACACATTACATGCATCAGCAACAACGAAGGCCTGAAGTAAGATTGTGCCATCAATATCTTTCCGTAGAGGTTTGGTTTTGGATTTATGATTTCACAGTAATGCTTACTTTCTATGTAGGACAACAATATTGAGTTCTGGAGGAAGTTTGTTGCTGAGTACTTTGCTCCCAATGCAAAAAAAAAGTGGTGTGTTTCTATGTATGGAACTGGACGACAAACAACTGGAGTTTTCCCTCAGGTCTGTTTTGCAGTAAATCTAGCAAGAATTAGTTTAAGGTTTCTTCTGTTTGTTTTCTTATATTCTATGGAATTTTAATTGATATAGGCACTAGGTATAGAAAAAGTTTGAGTCTCCTTTTGATGTCTTGCTAATACTCCTTTTAATGATCATAGTTGAAGCCCTAAGATGGAACAAAATTAAGTGTTTAATGGATATATATTGTGGAAAAATCTGATTACTTTTCAACATGACATCTTTATTGATATAGCATTTGATAACAAATCTTACATGCAAAATTTGTAGGATGTATGGCACTGTGAGATTTGCAGTCGCAAGCCAGGCCGTGGGTTTGGTAAGTTAGCAGATATACACTTTTGGTTAAGTTAGTAGATTTTAATTTGTGTTTCCTTGTACGATGCAATCTGCAAAAAGGACTTTGCAGTGTTTATTTGACACATATTTTGTATTCAACTCTCTGTTCCTTTGTAGTACTATATCTTATTTTGGCCTATCGTATCTCCAGAGGCAACATATGAGGTTCTTCCCAGGCTTTTTAAGATCAAGTATGAAAGTGGAACCTTGGAAGAACTTCTGTATGTTGACATGCCACGTGAGTATCAAAACTCAACTGGGCAAATTGTGCTGGACTATGCTAAAGCAATACAAGAAAGTGTTTTTGAACAACTCCGGGTTGTTCGTGATGGTCAGTTGAGAATAGTCTTCTCTCCAGACTTGAAGGTTACACTTCATATACCCTTTTGGTTGACAACTTACATTTTTTTTGATGTTTTGCCTACTGAATATGCACTTCTTTGTTCTGTTTTATTTTTGCAGATTTGCTCTTGGGAATTCTGTGCTCGCCGTCACGAAGAACTTATACCTAGAAGATTGTTGATACCACAGGTGACTAGGAAACTTTTCACTTGTTAATCCTCTGTAGTTCTTCATTCCATTCTGTTCCTGAATATTTTAAAAAAGGTCCATTGGCCTGTTGGTTGAGTTTCTGTTATTGATTGTTGGTTACTTGGATTTGAGGCGATAGATGGTATTGAGTTTTTGTTATCAATTTGTTGAATAGGATTAGAGTTATTATCTTGAAATTTGATCTGGGTATGAGCTGTCCAATATGATAGTTAACCTCTGAAAACTAATGATCAGTACGCCACTATTTGGGTGTTTTGTTTATGGCTGTTTGATGATGTCCTAATAGCTACAGAGACTAAGAAAGGAGTTTTTTGAACTCTTAAGTGCTGATGTCAGGGCCTTTTTCCCATTGTTCTATATGCAGCGTATCTTTTCTATATTCTGTTAGTATATCCTTGTTTCTAATTGTCGGAAATGGTCAAGAGCTATTTCGTGTCAATTGTGGTTGCTTGGTTGTATCTGTACTTAATTCTAAGATATCTCTTTATTTTGAGTGTCCTAGGGATGTTCAATGCTTGTATCTTATTAATAAGAGAGCCATCCATCTCACTTGCTGTCTTAAGTGTGTTAGATATTACTTATCTAATGGTTGTTAGTGGCGTTAAGTTTGGGGGCTAATGCTATCATGTTGGTTTTGCTTGCATGAACAATGCAATTAAACTTGTCTACAGTAAACGGGTGGATATGTACCTTAGAGTGCATTATGGAAAGAACTGAAAGACATTTTAAGTTTTTTTCAGGGTTAAAAACCCTTTCTGGGTACTAGTTCTGAATAATTAAGCATTTACTGATGCTAGTAAAAAGTGCAGAACCGTATTTGGGGGAGATGAGAGTATTGCTTTTATTGGCTTCTTTTAACTGTTATTAAAGAACTTAATACTGCTTTTCTTATCCAGATGAGATTTTTACAATTTGGATCTTATTACCTATGCAAGATTTCTAGTTTGCATTGCAATCATATCTTTTTTTCAACATTGCTTATGTTGACTCATTGCACATGTTACTTGTGATCTTATAATTGTATTCAGAATATGCTCTGGGCCTCGCAATGCTCTTGACACCTATTACTAAATTCTGGCTTATAGGCCTTATTGATTTTTGTGACATGTCCATAATTCCCATTGTTGTCCTGTTAAGCAAAAGATAAAACTGTCATTATTAATAATTGCCATTGTTTAGCTGTAATTGGGAGGTAATTGAAAATCTTGTTGGAGATACGATTCTTTTGTAAGTGATTACCAGGGAAAAAAAAAAGCATCCTGTTCGTTACTACTTGATTAAATCAGGAAGTCAATGGATTTTTCTTACATATGATGTGACAGTAATTGAAATATCTTAATGTAGCAGATGGTCATTTTATATGTCAAATTACATCAAGACATTATAAATGATAAATGAGTTGATTTCACTCATTATTGAGACCAACTAAAAAACTTATCACTGCAGGTCAGTCAACTTTGTTCTGCAGCACAGAAGTACCAGGCTGCAACCCAGAATGCATCTCCTAATCTATCAGTGCCAGAGTTGCAAAATAGTTGTAACATGTAAGACTCATTATTAGTCACTGTCGGCTTATAAGATATTTTGTTTACTCAATTGTATATCAATGTGTATGTGTTTATTGGAGGGCGTTGGTTGGTAGAAAAAGAGATGATTGTGCCTGCAGAGTGGGGGGATCACATCTTGAGAATTCCATAGTTTCCCTTCTTCATGTCTATGCTGAAATAAATGTTTGCATTGCTTTAAATATATTTGTTGTTCTTGTGTTCCAGTACAGTAGCAAAATTGGCTATTTTTTCATTTTTTCTTCATGTGAGAAAAGCTGAATGTATTGTCATTTACTGAAGAACTATTCATCTGTAGGTTTGTTGCATCAGCTCGGCAACTGGCAAAAGCATTGGAAGTACCATTGGTAAATGATTTGGGATACACAAAGAGATACGTGCGGTGCCTTCAGGTGACTACATACTTATTTCACAGACCAGATTGGCTTCATGGCTTTCATGTCAATTCTTTGGTGTTAAGTGGTTGTTACCTTTTGTATGACGGTATAAATGTAGATTTTTTTTAAGTTTCAGGTACCAGTTTAATCTAATGTAGTTGGTTAGATATTCATTTTCTGACTTTTGTTCTCTCAATTAGAGATTACCAATCCTATTCATTTCAACATTTTTACCCTTTGACAATAGTCATGGGTGTAATCATTTATGATTTATATGAGTTTGCTTAACATTTATATATACTTCTAAAAATCTGTTTTGCACTTTTGTTTCAAAATTTTGGTAATGGTAGGTTTGAGAGAATTTAAAACCTAAGCATCAAGTAGTGGTTTAGTGTGTTCTTTGATTGAGTTACTTAATTTTTAATGCTCTCTTATAGTGTAAACATGGTTGCAGATATCTGAAGTCGTTAACAGTATGAAGGATTTGATTGATTATAGCCGAGAAACTGGGACTGGACCTATGGGTAAGTTATGGTGGTAGTTTTGCTTGCCATCATTGTTCTTAGTTGTTCACTGTTGTGACCTGCTTAAGTTACCGAGTGAATGATATTTATAAATTTTAATATCTTCTATCCTAATTTTACCATGTTAGTTCAATACCATAAACTGTGTGCTTGTGATGGCTTATCATAAATAGCTAAATACTTAAATCATTGACTTATTTTCCCCTAAATTGATTCAATTCTTTTGCTGAATTTTGGATGTGCAACACTTCCATCCTTAGTTGCTTCTGGTCCTTTTTTACCATCTTATTGAAGCATATGACTCAGTAAGGATGTTCTTAATTCTGGTGTTAACATGATTTTGCTCTGGATTTGGTTAAAGATGGAAATATGAAGCTGGCTTTAAGAATAGATTTATGTCTTATCTTAAACCAACATAGTACTTGATTCCATGTATTTTGTGGTGATTTTCAGAAAGTTTGGCCAAGTTCCCAAGGAGGACAACTACTACCTCTGGAATTCAGAGTCGACCACAACAATCTGAAGAGCAGCAGCAGCAGCAGCAGCAACAACAATTAATTCCCCAGAAGTCGACTAATGATCCAGCAATGCAGATTGCTAATACCAATGGTGTTCCTAGTGCAACGAACTCCCTTAATTCTGCAACTGCATCAACCTCTGCCAGCACTATTGTTGGGCTTCTCCACCAGAATTCTATGAACTCTAGGCAACAAACTTCCATTAATAATGCAACCAGCCCATATGGTGGAAATTCTGTTCAGATTTCATCCCCAGTTTCCTCGAGCACCATACCACAGGCACAATCTAATCCTTCTCCGTTCCAATCTCCAACTCCTTCCTCTGCCAACAATCCCCCACAAGCATCTCATACAACCTTAACAACTGCCAAGCATATAAATTCAACAAATTCGCCTGTGAATATTCCCCTGCAACAAACAGGTCTTTCTGGTGAGGTAGACCATGGCGATTCTCAGAACTCTGTTCAGAAAACCATACATGAAATGATAATGTCCAACCAACTTAATGGAAAGGGAGGTATGACAGGAGTTGGTTCTCTAGGGAATGATGTAAAAAATGTCAATGGGATTATACCAACAAATAATGCGGTTTTCAATGGGGGGAGTGGCATGGTGGGGAATGGAACTGTCAATACTGCAATGGGGAGTGCTGGATTTGGTACAATGGGAGGTGGACTAGGGCAGTCTGCAATTGCTAATGGCATTAGAGCTGCAATGGGTAATAACTCAGTTATGAATGGACGTGTTGGTATGGCATCAATGGTTCGGGATCAAAGTATGAATCACCAACAACAGGACATGGGGAGCCAGCTGCTTGGTGGTTTAGGAGCTGTTAATGGATATAGCAATCTACAGTTTGATTGGAAACCGTCCCCGTGAAGGTTGTATTGACAGGAGTTATGCTTTAGCAGTTTTTGAGTGTAAGCTGCTCATGCAGCGTTCTGAGGGAGGAAATCTCTTGTAGCCCTGTGGATAAATATGGTTCTTGGGGCTCCTCGCCCAGCCTTTGTACTAATCTGAGAAAAAAAAAGGGTCAAACATAAAGCATAGCGTTTTCTTTTTCTTCTCTTTCATCCATGAAATGGTAAATGCCCTTCAGTTGCTTCAATTCCCTCTGGTTTAAAACTGGGTTTTATGAATCAGCAGACCTGCTTGCCGGGTTTGTTTGAAATATGGATCATTAAAATATTAAAACGCGCGCGCGCCCACAGATCCGCCCGTTTGTACATGTATAATATCAAATCAACGTTCTTTTGTACTCTGGTTTATTAAGTAAACTTTGCAAGTTTATAAAGTTAATTTTATTTTTTTTTAATTTAATAAAATCTGCAAGATCTTAATATTATTAAGTTATAAACTTTGATTGATGCTATATTAATCACAATTTACGATAATTTCATTTTGGTAGAAATATTATTTATTTAATATAGAAATATCTTTTCTCATAAGATAAAGTTTATCTATTATTCAACAATATTATATTTTTTTAATCATGAATTATTGCACTATTGTAATGTTATTCACAAATAACTTGAATTTAATGAGTAGCACATTTAGTAAACAAAATTTTGATGATCGAATTAGGTTCTATAGTTGAATGACGTTAAAACTAATATTTATATTGGTCTCTCTCACACCATTTTTAAAAATTTTGAAGGTATCGACCTTGAAACTTTTTCTTTTGTCTTTTGTTTTAACAATTTATTGAGTGTGTCATAATACTTTTGTTTTTTAATATTCGTTGGAAATGTATTCTTTTTTCTTTGCAGTAACATACTATTTTGATTTTTTGGAAAAAAATTGGATCACTTGGTCAAATCATTTACATTATTGCAACGGTAGAACATCGATAACATGATCATAAGATAATCAAAGTACTTCAATTCCATACTTTTGATTAATTCATACATTTGAAGATTAAATATGGCTCAAAACCGGATGTTATTAGCATCATTTTTTCCCCTATGTTGCTATGTGTTAAAAGGATGTCATGAATTATTCAAAAGTGGCATCTGAATTTTTGGTGGCTGGAAATCTATTCACGTAGCTCACCATTCATGAATACAAAGAAGGTCAAATATTGCTAGTTGAAAATTGTAATCAAAATTTGGCAAGTTTTGTGGGTTACATGTAGGTGTGCTTGAAAATAAGCCATATGGTTAACCTATTTTTTTTGACTAAGATTTATGTGCTAGCATTATAAATAAATGCATCCTCTGCATCTTTTGAGCACCGAAAATAGAAGAGAGAAAGCGTGTGAGAAACACTTTTGAGAGCTCTGCAATTGTACTAGCTACATTTAGGATTTACTAGGTAGAGAGAAAATTCTAGAGTGACACTTTGTAATCTCCTGTTATTTTCTCATAGTGAAATATCTCCGATTGTCTCGTGTCCGTGGACGTAGGTAAGATTTGAGCCGAACCACGTAAAATATTGTGTGCACTTGTGTGATTGTTTTATCCATTTATTTCTCTACATAACCTACTGACGAAGGTTTGTTAATCCAAGGGATTTTTCTCAACAAACTGGTATCAGAGCCCACGGTTAAATCTTTGTCAGTTGGATGATGGCATCGTCAGCAGTAAAATACGATGCGGAGAAATTTGATGGCAAAAATGACTTCAACATGTGGAGTATTAAAATGCGCGCCCTGTTAGTACTTAGTACAAAAAGGATTGCTCAAGGCACTTGATGGCAAAGATAGCTTGCCAGAAAAATGGGACGAGGAGAAGAAGGCGGACATAATGGAACAAGCACAAGCAGATGGTGCTATACAATTGTGCTTGTCCGATGAAGTGTTACGAGAAGTTGCAAATGAGCAAACTGCTAATGGATTTTGGACGAAGCTAGAATCTCTCTACATAAAGAAATCCCTGACGAACCGATTGTACTTAAAACATCGGTTGTATACTCTCCGAATAAAAGAAGGTATGCCCATCAAAGGCCACCTGAATGAATTCAACAAAATCATGTTGGATTGACAACATGTTGATATCAAGCTTGAAGATGAACATCGAGCATTGATCTTGTTATGTTCATTACCTCCCTCTTTTGACCATTTTGTCGACACTATGCTGTATGGAAGAGACAAGATCACTCTGGAGGATGTCAAGGCTTCCTTAAACTCACGAGAGTTAAAGAAGCGAGTGTCAGAAAGCCAGATAAAGGATTAGGCAACGGGTCTGTTTGTGAGAGGTCGAACTAAAGATAAAGGATCTGATGATAAAGGCAAATCTAGATCAAAATCAAGATCTGTAAAATTCAAATGTTTTGAATGTCATGAGATCAGGCACATTAGAAGAAATTGTCCTAAGTTGAAAGGGAAAAGAAGGTTGGCGAAAGTTCTGATACATCACATGTTACCAATGCAGCAGAAGATTCTGATGCTGTCGGAAGTGTTCTTACAGTATTTACAAGTGAATTAGGTGACAAAAATGGATTCTTGACTCTGCTTGCACCTTTCACATATGTCCTAATAAGAGTTGGTTTACCACATATAAAAGTAGTGGTGGAACAGTCTTATTAGGAGATGGCAAAGGACTTCGCGTCGCTGGTATAGGTACAATCAGGATTAAGATGCACGATGGCATTGTTCGGACACTAGAATGTCGACATGTTCTAGAGATGAAAAGGAATCTCATTTCCTTAAGCCTCCAAGATTCCCGTGGCTATGAGTACTCTTCTCTAGGTGGAGTTCTAAAAGTTTTCAGAGGTGCTTTGGTCATGATGAAGGGGAAAATGGTTGACGGCCTTTATTATCTTCAAGGTACTACTATTGTCGGTAGCGCTGATTTGTCATCTGTAGCTAATTCAGATAGTGCTTCTACTCAGCTATGGCATATGAGATTGGGCCACATGAGTGAAAGGGGCATAATGGAGCTAAGCAAACGAGGTTTGCTGTGTGGATAGAAGACAGGAAAACTAGATTTCTGCGAGCACTGTGTTTATGTCAAACAGAGTAGAGTGAAGTTCAGTACATCTGTTCACCATACCAAAGGCACATTGGATTATATCCATTCTGATCTTTAGGGTCCTGCTCCAGTTTCATCCAAAGGTGGAGCACTGTATATGTTGACATTCATTGATGACTACTCGAGAAAGGTTTGGGCATATTTCTTAAAAGAGAAAGAGTGATGTGTTCATCACCTTTAAGCAGTGGAAAGCGTTGATTGAGAAGTAGACTGGAAAGAAAATCAAGTGCTTACAAAATGATAATGGTTTGGAATTCTGCTCAGGTGAATTTGAAGAGTTCTGCAAAAATCAAGGAATTATGAGACACCGCACTATCAGGCATACACCACAACAAAATGGGGTTGCAGAACGAATGAATAGGACACTCTTAGAAAGAGCTCGTTGCATGCTCTCACAGGTTGGGTTGGCAAAAGAATTTTGGGCTGAAGCTGTTAATATGGCTTGCTATCTGGTGAATAGGTCTCCATCAACTGCATTAGAGTTGAAGACTCCTGAAGAGATGTGGTCAGGATCTCCTGCTGATTACTCTCGATTAAGAGTATTCGGTTATCCTGGTTATGCTTATGCAAAAGAAGACAAGCTGGGACCAAGGGCAATTAAATGCATATTTCTAGGATATGCATCTGGGGTGAAAGGATACAGATTGTGGTGTACAGATCTAAAGTCACCCAAGTTTATTACTAGCAGAGATGTGACCTTTGATGAGTCTGCTTTACTCCATCAGAAAAAGGAGTCTGTTGGTGAAGACAAAGACTGAAGCTAGAAATTACAGCTCCAAAGGCAGTGCAGGAAGAAGTTTCAGCTGAGCCTATTGAGGAAGAGGTACAAGTTCCTTCAGATGATGATATACCTGAAGAACAACCATATAGCATTGCCATTGGAAGACAAAGAAGGGAAATTAGACCTCCTAAAAGGTATGGTCATGCAGATCTAGTTGATTATGCATTAACTGTTGCAGAGGATCTTGATGATCAAGAACCATTTTCCTATAAAGAGATTGAGTCTTCTCAGTGGTTGATTGCTATGAATGAGGAGATTGAGTCTCTTCATATGAATCAAACATGGGAGCTTGTCAAACGACCAAAAGGCCAGAAGATTGTAGGGTGCAAATGGGTCTACAAGCGAAAGGAAGGAATCCCAGGGATTGAGGATGCAAGGTTTAAAGTAAGATTGGTTGCAAAAGGCTTTACTCAAAGAGAAGGCATTGACTTCAATGAAGTGTTCTCTCCTGTTGTAAAGCATAGTTCCATCCGAGTATTGCTCGCCATGGTTACATTGTTTAACTTAGAGCTTGAACAACTTGATGTCAAAATAGCTTTTCTACATGGAGAATTGGAGGAAAGGATTTATATGCATCAACCAGAAGGGTTCGTAGTTCCTGGAAAGGAAGATTATGTATGCCTGTTAAGAAAGTCATTATATGGCTTGAAGCAATCTCCGAGGCAGTGGTATAAAAGGTTTGACACCTTTATGATTGATTATGGTTATTCTAGAAGTAACTATGATAGTTGTGTGTACCATAAGAAGCTTTATGATGATTCATTTGTGTATTTGTTATTATATGTTGATGACATGTTAATTGCTGCTAAGAACATGTCTGAGATTAATAGTTAGAAGAAACAGTTGAGTGGTGAGTTCAAGATGAAGGATTTGGGTGCTGCAAAGAAATATTATGCATGGAAATTCACAGAGATCGAAGTGCTGAAAAATTGTACTTGTCTTAGAAAAAGTACATTGAAAAGGTGCTTGAAAGATTCGGGATGCAAAATTGTAAGTCAGTATGCACACTACTTGCAGGTCATTTCAGATTATCTGCAGATTTATCACCACAGACAGAGGTGGATAAGGAGCACAAATCTCGTGTTCCGTATGCTAGTTCAGTTGGAAGCATTATGTATGCTATGGTTTGCACGTGTCCAGATATTTCACATGCTGTAAGTGTTGTGAGCAGATTTATGGGAAATCCTGGCAAAGCTCACTGGGAAGCTATGAAATGGATTCTTCGTTATCTTAGGTGTACTACAGAGGTTGGCTTGGTTTATGATGGGAATAACAACACTAGTCACCATGTTGTGGGTTTTGTGGATTCAGATTATGCTGGTGATTTGGATCGAAGAAGATGTTTGACAGGATATGTCTTCACACTGTTGGGCTGTGCCATAAGTTGGAAAGCTATATTGCAATCCACTGTTGCCTTATCAACAACAGAGGCTGAATATATGACAGCGATAGATGCTGTGAAGGAAGCATTGTGGTTAAAAGGTTTGGTTGGTGATCTTGGTTTGTCACAAGAGATGACTGTCATACATTATGATAGTCAAAGTGCCATACATTTGACCAAAAATTAAATGTACCGTGAGAGGACCAAACACATCGATGTCAAGTATCATTTTATTCGAGAAATTATGTCTCAAGGTAGTATATCAGTGAAGAAGATTAGTACCGCTGATAATCTGCTGACATGATGACAAAACCGATTCCCGTAGTCTAGTTCAGGTATTGCTTGGACTTGGTTGGCGTTTGTAGCACTAAGAGTAGATGGCAGAGGCGATTGGAGGAAATTTTCTATATGGGAAAATTCAAGCCAAGGTGGAGATTTGTTAAAAGGATGTCTTGAATTATTTAAAAGTGGCAGGTGAATTCTTGGTGGCTGGAAGTCTATTCATGTAGCTCACCATTCATGAATACAAAGAAGGTCAAATATTGCTAGTTGAAAATTGTAATCAAATTTCGGCAAGTCTTGTGGGCTACATGTAGGTGTGCTTGAAAATAAGCCATATGGTTAGCCTATTTTCTTGACTAAGATTTATGTGCTAGCATTATAAATAGATGCATCCTCTGCATCTTTAGAACACCGAAAATAGAAGAGAGAAAGCATGTGGGAAACACTTTTGAGAGCTCTGTAATTGTACTAGCTACATTTGGGATTCACTGGGTAGAGAGAAAATTCTAGAGTGACACTTTGTAATCTCTGTTATTTTCTCATAGTGAAATATCTCCGATTGTCTCGGGTTCATGGACGTAGGCAAGATTTGAGCCGAACCACGTAAAATATTGTGTGCACTTGTGTGATTGTTTTATCTCTACGTAACCTACTGACAAAGGTTTGTTGATCCAAGGGCATTTTATCTTTACATGTAGTAGTAATAAAAGATTAGAAAAATTTACAATAACTTGAGATTATCAATTTATTGGAGTGATTCTTACGTCAACTTAGTTCTACAAGAAAAATCTGCTAATCGAAGTCTTTCAGATTTTGACTGATCAATTTTCTTAGAAACTAAAAGAATTTTTGTGCATTATGGTGTTCGGTCAGTCAATTCTCGACAATGATTTCTCTTTGTCTTAGACAAGTTGAGTGGCTGCAAATTTCCCACCTTGTACGTTCTTTGGCAGCAAACATAACAAAAGAAGATATTCATAACTTCAATATTCGCAACTTGAAAAAAGAAAGAAAGAAAGAAAGAGCTCAATCTTCACAGTTTAAACCCAAATGAATCTTTATACTAGCACCATCCTCTCTTCATTTGCATGTCTGCAACTGATCCTTTAATATCTTCCAACTTCGAATGGTGGCAGGCCAATTCTTTAGGGAATGAAACTGACAAAATTGCTTTGCTCCAATTCAGGAGTGGGATATCTGTTAGATATATGGTATATATCTTCTTATTTTGTTTTGGCATATTTATTATTAATAGGACCTATAAGATATTAATTAGATGATGATAGCAAATCAAGTATCTTTGATTGACTTGGATTCAAAAAGCTATGGAGAATAATCTTCTAGTTGTGATAGAGTTCTATCTCTAATTGATGTGTATCTTGACATGATGTGGTGTGGATCATGGGTGTGTAGTGTTGAATAGGATAAGTCAGTAATTACTTTCTGATGCACAAGATCTATCGAAGTAGCAAGTGCAGAGCATAATATAA
>JANIHZ010000006.1:25281356-25295230 GCA_027478365.1 Erythroxylum rufum | reverse complement strand
CCAAGTGTTCTTGAGGTGTAAGCTTATGAATAAGCTAGACACATGCAAAGGGTAAAGATTGAAAGGAGAATTTAGAAAGATTATGTACAAATGAAGTGTAAGTTTAAGTTCAATTAGACACATATGAATTATGGAATGGGAATGAGCATAATGTGTTCTAGAACATATATCCGTGATTGTCATTAAGTATGCATTATGCATAGTCCATTTATACAATTGTGCATAAATAAGTGCTTATCTGTGTGTAATTATTGATGAGTGTGAAATGGGTGTCTTGCAGAAATGGGTTGTGCAAGTCAAGGGTCCGCATTCAGGCATTCCTAGAATTTGGAAGCAAATACTAATCTAGAGCATACTGTGAGTAGACCGACATGGTCTCACTTCATTATTTGTTATTTGAATTTTTGCATTAATTAACTATTGAATGATTATGTAGATGTGATTGCTTATGTTGGTTTTCAAAAAGAAGGTTTGATAATTGTGATATTTGATTTGGATATTGAAGTACTATATGAGCCCTATATGGGATAATTTAGGCACTCGGTCACAACAAAGTAACAAGTGAAAAGTGAGTCTCATGTGCATTGCATATACATAATATGAATGCTTAAGTGTTTTGAACGTGAAATGTGAAATAAAGTGAGATGTGTGAATTATGTGCTATGTGATTGGGTGAGCCATCGATGATGGTCACTCACTAAGTTCACAAAACTCACCCAACATTTGCAAATATTTTTCAGGATCAAAAGAATACCCTGTTAGGCCAACGAGAGTATACCTACAAATTTCAAGTGAAGGATAGAGATAGGGATCAGTTCGCGTCTGAATTGCATTTCTCTATTTTTGTATTAAATTGAATATGCTGCAAACTCTTGTATAAATTTGTATTTTGAAATGAGTCAAGTGTTTTGTATTTATGAAAGGGCCGAATGACTATTGAAAATTGCGTTAATTGAAAATTTTTATGAATGAATGTGGACCCAATTTGAGTATTGATTTTTGCATATTGTGTTATGTGATTCGAAAAAAAATTATACCGATTAGGACTGGGTGAGTGCTTTAGCGCACCACCCTCGCGGGGCACGGACTCGGATATCACTCACGATATCGGGTTCGGATCATTGCGAGAGTGGGGTGTCACAGTTTATGCCCTTGTAGCCAATTTTTTGTTTGTAAATTTATTTGTAAGATGATCATGGTTTTCCGATATGAGTAAGTTTTAATATTTAACCTCGATATTCTGCAAGCGTACAGGTCATTTGCGTAGTAGCTAAGGTGTCGATCCCACGAGGAGGGTTAATTTAATCCTATAATCTAAGGTCAGAAACTATTAAATAGAAATTTAACAAATAATGAATTTAAACACGAGAACTAAATAAATCAAACAAACCAAATCAATAATTGACAATTAAAACTTAACGAAAACAATCAATGAACAATAATTAACATTTTCAGATTAACAATGAATAACAAATAACATAAATTGATTAATTTGTTGAACGATGAGGGCATACCCAAAAATTCAACATAGTGAGTTAACCAAAAGAAGAAAAGGAAAATTATCTATCTTTAATGCTAACCTAACCAATTATGATTTATCAAATTAATAGTTTTAGATGATCCTCGAGTCAATTACTCTCTCTCAAGTTATAATTGAACCTTAAAGCATAAACTCTAATCAGATTATGGGAAGTTGTAATGGTGGACCCCAAAGTTTTTCTAAATTGTCTATCATTTGTTTAATTATTTATTTATGTTTTGATTGTTTGTTTATATATTTATTTTTAGAATTGGTTCATTAATTTAGTGGGCATAAATAGAAATTAGAAATTAGATGGAAAGATTAGAATTAAGTTAGAATAAATATAGGAATGTTAGAATTAAATTAGCCTAAGGAGTTAGTAGATAAAAACAAAAGAAGGGGAAAATGGGCATTTCATTAAATGATGAGGGCATAATTAGAAGACCAAGGATAAAATAGTCTTGAATTAAGAAGAAGAGAAGAGAGAGTTATGGAAGAGAAGAGAAAAGAGAGAAAAAAACGTGAGGGAAGAAGAAGGAAATAAGAAAGTTGTGAGAGAAGCTAGAGAAGAAGAAGAAAACGTGGGAAGAAGAAGAAGGAAGAAGACTTGTTCAAGGTAAGTTCATCTTTTCTTCTTGCTTTATTAGAGAAATGGGATCTGTTGAGAATGAAGAGATTAGAGAGAGAATGGGTTTGTGCTAGAAGAAGATGAGACCCATTTTGATTTTTGTGGGTTTTTGAATTAGGGTTTGGTTTTACTAGTTTAGATGACTTACGGCTAGGTTAGGTTTAAGTTCAATTTTAGCTTTTCCTTTTAGTTTTGAAGCTTTATGAATTTTATTGAATTGAGATTGAATGGGAGATTGGTTTGTTTTAGGGAACCAAGAGAACCCTATCTGAGAGCAAGGGGAAAGGCAAGCTTGACTTGGATTTTGCAAGCAAATTAGGTGGGTAATGTATTTATAGTTATTGTGTAATTAGGCAAATTCTTGCCTATGTGCACGTATGTTTGATTGCTCGAATTTGATTTGCTTGAAATTGAATTGTTGTGAGTGCTTGGTAATACATGATGATTTATGACTATGTTATACCTTGAAAAGGGTTATGGCATTTTGAATTAAATGAAAAGAGGAAAAAGCATGAAAGTATGAGAATTTGATGAAATGAATTGAGCATGAATATGTGCTTTTGTATGGGTAAGAGAGGAACCATTTCATTCGTCACGTGCATGTTGACAAGAGCCTTCTTTCGGCTACCCGCTTGTGGCATATAAGCTCCGAAAGGTGGACTCATTTTGTTTATGGTGTAAAATTCGGTTTCACCATTTCGTTCCATTGAACCCTCGAGCCATTTGACTATGCATTGGCATTTGAATTATTGAGCATGATGAATAATTATATGTTATGCATGAATAATTAAAGCATGAGATGCTTATGTGATAATATGCTTAACTTTGAGTTTCGGAACTAGAATTGAGAATGATTGAAATGCTAGATATATGTGTGTGTGTGTGTGTGTTTGATTGTGTGGCTCATTACCAATGGCTATAAACATATTAGCTACTGAGTTTTATAGCTCAACCCATTATTTTCTCCTCAGGTGCAAAAAGAGAAGATCGTTGATCCTTGCAAGGCATTGAGACAAAGTCCAAGATAGTTAGCTTTTGTACTAAGTTAGTTCGATCACTTTTGGATAGCTTTATAAGCATATCAAACATTGAGCATCCATTTATATATGTATTCAGTTTGATCTGGATGATTGATATATAATTAAAGCTAGGCTCAAACTCTGTTTGGATTCATTAATGAATTATGATTGCTTTTTGCTTATGACCTTCCAAGATGTACATTGCATTTTCAAGTCTTTCATAGGGGTAAAATTTGTGTTTTGAGTTTAGGGGAACAATTGTATTGATCTAGGCTGAATTAGACAAAGTTGTCTTCTTGGAAGTTGTAGCTTGTCTTTCTAGCTTCCTAACGATATGAAGTATGAAATTTTTGGATATCAGAGATAAGAGATATGATCATTATAATTTGGAGATGTTGCATAGGGTGTATGTACAGAACAACTATAGTAAATGATGAGAATTATTTGTAGTGATGGATCAAATGAGTAGAGATTAGAGAGTTTAATGAAACAAAGTTGGTAGTTGAATTGATATAAAGTGATATTGCACTACGAGAGTTGAATTTGGAAAGATTATAAGTGAAATTGATGTCACAATGGATGTAGGATCTATTAGAGATGTCTTGGAGTGGAAAATTTTAGTAAAGATCTAAGTGGTACACAATCAGGCCGTGTAAATTAAAACTGACCGTGTCTTCCAAATATGAAAAGGCCACCAGATCCGAGGAATACGCGGTCTGCCCGTTTATTGCCACACGACCCATGTATTGACCCTCCAAATGGCCAAATCTCTCTTCAGAGTCTTCATAGAAGTTGTAGATCTAGAAGTTCTCTTTGAAACTATCCTAAGAAAACCTTAATCCGTTATCGCTAATGAAAGTTATACTAATTTTCCCAAAATAGGTATAATATGATTGAGGACAAAATCATGTTTGGTTCTTTTGTCCATAACTTCATCATCCGACCTCCAAATGAAGTGATTTTTGAACCAATAGATTCCTAACTCATTTTTCTATCTTTCCATAAAAGTTGGTAGCCTTTAGGGTTGATTTGAAAAATATTAATGGAAATAAAGTGAGGGAGTTGGATGGAGGAGCATGACTTGGTTATGAACATACTTTGGGTTTTTAAGCATATCTTGATCTATTGAGCTCTGAATGAGATAGTTCTTGTTTCAAAATAAACTAGAGACATGGAGATACAATTTTTCTAAAGAATTCAATTTATGATCTTAGTGATTATTTGGTGGGGGAACGCCACCCTTGTGGGATGCATATCTAGATGTCATGTAGGACGTTGGGCGCGTATCTTGCGAGGGCGGGGTGCCCAACACTTGTGGTATCAGAGCTTAGGCTTTTAAGGATTCCTAGGCTTAGAATACGTAGTAGTATAATTTTTATGATGTTTAATAAATAGTTTGCATTATGAATTGATTAACTACAATAAGTGACATGCATATCATGCATACATGTAGGAAATAAGATTAAAATGAAACTTAAGCTAATCGCTAGTGCTTTAGGTTGAAGGAGTAAGATGCCACCTCGTAGAAGGACACGAGGAGTTCTGCAAGGATCTATTACACCTGACTCTCTACCTAGGGAGGAGGGTATGGATGAGTCTAGAGGCCCAAGAGATGCTAACACTTCTGTAGGGCAAGGTAGTGAGCCCATTCGATCACAGATGCGGGAGTCACCTCTTCTGCAAGAACGAGTGCCAACTCCATTGGACCCTAGGCTGTTTCAGGAATTTGCTCAAGCATTTGTCCAAGCCATGGGCCAAATGCTGCAGACTTCTGGTCTGGTCCCAGTTAATAAGGGGAAGCAGTTTGATAAGTTGAGAAAGTATGGGGCAGTGGACTTTTATAGAACCACTGATCTCGAGGAAGATATGACCTAGTTTAGGAAGACCGAAAGGATATTGGAGCAGATGGATTGTGAGGATGATGAGAAAGTTGTGTATGCTATAAGTCTGTTACAGGGAGATGCTTTGCATTAGTGGGAAGGTATGCTAGGGAGTCAGATGAAACCATCGGTGTTGGCTTGGAAGGACTTCCTAGCTGCCTATAAGAAGAAGTATCTGTCTGGGATTTATATTCCACAGAAGCAGAGAGAATTTTTGAGCCTTACCCAGAGGGAGATGACAGTGAGTGAGTATGAGCATCGATTTATGCAGCTATCTCGGTATGCATCTGAGATGATGATTAGTGAGGTGGCTAAGTGTCGTAGGTTTGAATTGGGATTACATCTAGCCATCAAGGAAAAAGTGATGGCACATAATTTATGTGATTTTCAACAACTAGTTGAAGCAGCACTAAGGGTTGAGAACGTAGAGAATATCAAGAGTGCAGTTAACAGAAAGAGGAAATGGAGAGAGCAATTCAGGAGGGGAGGTGGTACTCTTATGTCAGAGAGGAGTGCCAGGACTTTTCCTGCACAGCCTGAGGAGAGAAGTAGTGGTGCAAGCAAGTCCAGACAGGTGAGACTTGTTTCTCATCAAGCCTTAATGGTTGGAGGGAGCAGAAGGTGAAATAGGGATAAGCCACCCATTCCCAAATGTGATCACTATAGAAAGTTTCATAAAGGGAAATGTTATCAGTTGATGGAGGCTTGTTTCAACTGTGGAGAGAAAGGGCACATGGCTAGGGAGTGCCCACAGTATGCAAGAAGAGAAGGAACTCAAATGCAAGTTTTAAAAAGGGCTGAGATTGGGAGACACAAGACAATAACAGAAGTGGGCAATTCTGATGCGGCCAAGAAAGTGAACCCTCCAGGAAGACCGAGGGGACAAGTACTGTAGGACCTCGACCTCTCGGGCCTCGTGCCCACCCGCTTGTAGATATTATCCGCTTTGGGCCTTGGCCCTCACGGTTTTGCTTTTCCCCTTTTGACCGTAGGGAAGGGATGAAAACGCGTCTACAAGAACCCACCAGAGTGTTTGCTCTGATAAGGGAAGATGCAGAGACATCTCTAAAAGTAGTGACTAATATGGTTAAATTATTTAATGATGTTGTTATTGCTTTAATTAATCTAGGGTCTACTCATTCCTTTGTTTCATCATGTAGAACTATGCATGGTTGAAATTTGAGCCCATGGGATACTCCTTTGATGGTTAGTACTCCAATTAGCCAATATATTATTATTAGTTAGGTCTATAGAGATTCTGAAGTATGTATTGGTGGGGAACACTTAGTGGTGAACCTAATGCCATTGAATATAGGGGGATTAGATGTGACACTGGGCATGGATATATTAGAAAAGTATAATGCCCATCTGGATTGCAAATAGAAGACAGTGGAGTTTGAATTGGATGAAGGTAGAATGGTAGTGTTTATAGGGGACAGGAAAGCAAGTCTGCCTAGAATTGTTTCGGCTCTAACAATCGAGAGAATGATGAGGAAGGGATGTGAAGCATTCTTGGCTTATGTGGTAGACACAAAAGTTGATGGAGGAAAGTTAGAAGATATTCCTGTGGTCACGGAATTCCCATATGTCTTTTTAGAGGAATTATCAGGAATACCACCACCTAGGGAAATTGAGTTTCCCATTGAACTTCTTCCAGGTACTGCACTGATCTCAATTCTGCCTTACTGAATGGCTCTAGTGGAGTTGAAGGAGCTCACAGTAGTTGGAAGAGTTGTTGGAGAAAGGGTATTTTGGGCCTAGCTCTTCGCCAGGGGGAGCTTTGGTTCTTTTTGTGAAGAAGAAAGATGGATTGTTGAGGATGTGTGTGGATTATGGGAAGCTCAATCATGTCACTATCAAGAATAGATATCCGCTTCCACGAATAGATGATTTGTTTGATCAATTGCAAGAGGCAAGCATCTTTTCGATAATAGATTTGAGATCAGGTTACCACTAGTTGAGGATAAAGGAGTTTGATGTGTCAAAGGCTGCTTTTAGAACGCGGTATGGGCATTTTGAAGCCTTTCTTAGGCCAATTTGTCATAGTCTTTATTCATGACATATTGGTGAAGTAAATCATGCGTAAGTATAGACTTTATATTTGATATACAAAATGCACAAGAAGGGGGGTTGAATTGTGTACTCTTTTCTTGAAAACAATCCCCTTTAAAAATTTCTTTTGAAAACTTACTTCCCAAAACTATTGAATAACAGTATCACAAAGTATCACAATTTGCTTCTAAGTACTTGTATAAAAAATAGAAATTAAAAGTTGAGAGTCGAGAGTAGAAATTGACACAACAATTTTATCCTGGCTCACCCCAAACCGTGGGCTACGTCCAGTCCTCAGAATCCTTTATGAGATTTCACTATACTTCTCAAAAATACAAGTATTCTTTTCGCTGAGCCTCTTCAGGTCTCTTACAGCAAGTATTGTTTTTCTCACTTAGCCTCTTCAGGCTCTCAGCTTTTCTTCTTTATTATAGAAAGATGTTTGTGAGCATTGTTATAGAGAATAATAGCTCTCAGTGTTTAGAACAACGAATACAGTGTTTCTAGCTTTCTTAAAACCTCTAACATTTTCAAAATCACTAACTTCTGTAGTCTTTTACTCTGACTCGTATTTATAGCCTTCGTCTTCAACCGCTTCTTTCTTCTTGTTTCTTGATCTTTGAAGAAACAGTTATTCAGTTGAGTTCTGTAACTAACTCAGACTAATTAACCATCCGACGTGGTATCGGGTCTTCGTCTTAGTTTTGCTTACTCTTCGTCTTACTTTTGTCTTCGCTTCATCTTACTTTCTATTGTCTCATTTTTTTCTTTCGGTTTGTTTTAATTTTCACTTCGTCTTAGTTTCCACTTCGTCTTAGTTTCCACTTCGTATTAGTTTCCACTTTGTCTTACTTTTGTGTCTGCTTCGTCTTACTTTCGTTTCTCCGTTTTGTCTTACTTTGGTTTCTCTACTTCGTCTTACTTTTGTTTCTCCACTTCGTCTTACTTTTCTTTCTCCACTTCATCTTACTTTCCTTTCTCCACTTCGTCTCACTTTCGTTTCTTCGCTTCGTCTCACTTTTGTTTCTCCGCTTCGTCTCACTTTTGTTTCTCCGCTTCGTCTTACTTTTGTTTCTCCGTTTCGTCTTACTTTGGTTTCTCTTTTGTTTCTTCGTTTCGTCTTACTTTGGTTTCTCTACTTCGTCTTACTTTTGTTTCTCCACTTCATCTTACTCTTGTTTC
The DNA here is from genome assembly GCA_027478365.1 of Erythroxylum rufum. Lineage (NCBI taxonomy): Eukaryota > Viridiplantae > Streptophyta > Magnoliopsida > Malpighiales > Erythroxylaceae > Erythroxylum > Erythroxylum rufum. The sequence goes on along the minus strand of JANIHZ010000006.1, from coordinate 25,286,947 downwards.
TCCACTTCGTCTTACTTTTGTTTCTCCACTTCGTCTTACTTTTCTTTCTCCACTTCGTCTCACTTTCATTTCTTCGCTTCGTCTCACTTTTGTTTCTCCGCTTCGTCTCACTTTTGTTTCTCTGCTTTGTCTTACTTTTGTTTCTCCGCTTCGTCTTACTTTTGTTTCTCTGCTTCGTCTTACTTTCTAATATTATTATTATTTTATTTTCATCAAAATTATTAATCGTAAAGTCATTTTGACTTAACAATCTCCCCCTTTTTTATGATAACAAATAATCATATTTAGAAAGATAATATTATTAATAAGACAATGTATAATTGAAAAAATTTGTAAACAATTGTAATCTCTTTCTTCTATACTCTTCTCTTCTTGTCTTCTTCTTTGTCTCTTCTTCTTTCCTTTCTCCCCCTATCTTTCTTATTTTCGCCTTCCTCCCCTATTTTTTATTGATCAAAAAGATCATGACCGAAGATGTTTCATAACTTCAGAAAACATTTCCTTCATTTCAATGTGGAGTGACTTGAGGTCTTGTCGTATGTACACCACTTCCTTATGCAAGTCACTCACTGAAGCACACAGATCGCCAACCTTATCTTCAGTGTCTTCGACTAAGGGATATCATACTTCTGTTGTACTACTTCAATACCGATAGTAGTAGTATATGCGTCTGAAGATATGACATCTAGTCCAGTGATTGTAAAGGTAAGTGGTTTGAAAGATAAGTTTGGTTCCGGGAGATCAAGATCATCAGGGCTGGGTAGTTTTGGAACTGGTCTTCCAAATAGGTGTAGTACCTCTCCAATTGAAGACAAAGAATTTAAGGGTCTAATGTGCATGATTAGATACACAAAAGTCTCTATATTGTAACTAATATCTCCAATTCTGATGGTTCTGTACTGCCCCTCTGTGATTCTTCCAAATACCTGAGAAGTTTCCTCAGTGGTCCGACGACTACAGTTACTTCCTAATGCCTTTGAAATGTAATGGGAAGCAAAGGTTCCTTTATGCTGGGCTGCATAGCATGCTTCATCTATGTTTCTCACTTCATCTGCAATCTGATCTTCCATCAGATCACCCGTCATCCCTTCAGGGTACATTTTCTTCTTCCCCTTTTCCACATTGCGAACAATGTAAGGTCTTGGTTGTATGTCATGTACAATCTTGATCATAGTTCTTTTTGTAACTGGAAATATAGTGTACTTCTTCTTTGTCATCTGTGTGGGGTATGGTTTGGTTCTCTAATCCCGCAGAACACTATACAACCTTATTTCTCCATCATTCAACAGATGCATTGTAGCACTATTTACCAAGATTGGTTGAAATTGTATCTTTACTGACCTTTTTGGGGTTTCTCTGATGATTATAGAGCTTCTTCTCCTGACAGGTTCAATTTCTTCAATAATCTTCATTTTTAAGTCATGTTTTCTTAATGGTTGAGAAGGATTGACCTGTGCTGGACTATGTTCAACTAGCCTTTTCTTCTTTTGAACAGTAGTAGGAGTGCTCTTCTTCTCACTTGTTTTCTGCTTCTTATTCTCTCCAATCAGCCTAAGAGTCTGTTATTGAAGTTGAGGTTGAGACTTTTTCTTCTCAAATTCTAACTTCCTCCTAATCTCAGTCTCTTTAGTCAATCTTGTTGAATCTTCCTTCAAAATTGAAACTAAAGACCTGGTTGCCTGTGGTGCTTTCATCTCAGAGTCTCCACCGTGAGTCAACTCTTTTTCTTTTTTTTTTTCTTCTTGTTGACGCAGGGTCCGTACTCTAGGCGACCTTTTTGCTTGCTTTGGTCTCTCCGAAAGGAGTGTTTCTCCCTTTCTCTTCAATGCCACTTGGGTCTCTGTCTTTCACAGCTGGCTTTCTTCTTTTTTAGAAATCGTCTTATTTTTCCTTACATCATCTGACGATTTCTTCAATCCTTCTGTGGATATTCTTCCAGTGGATTAAGATTTTGATTTTCTTGTGGGAGTTCCTTTTTCAGCACGCTCCCCCTCAATCCATGCTATCGTCTTATAATCTGTTTCTTTTCTTTCCAGATTCTTCAAACCCATTCTACTAATAGTTGAAGCATTGATGATGCCTTTGATATTCAACTTCATCCTGTTTCCTCTCTCCAGGAGATCTCTAAAATCTCTAAAGATACTTGTCACCATCATCCCATATGGTAGGGTGGTCGAGTCTTTCTTCGACTTTATAATATAATGAAGGATAAGATATGGAAGATTTGCGGTTTGACGATTGAGTAGATGAAATAAACATTGCTCATCTAACCTCGTCACCAGATTTCTTGATCCTGTTTGTTGTAGAACACAATGAAAGAGAAGTGAGTGTAGAACCTTAGCCTTCGGAACAAGACTTGAGGCCTTCTTCTCCTTTGGGTTATTACTTCCATATAGTTGTTGGTTAATCTGAATCTCGTCCATGCTAGCTTGAGTCATCCATTTAGCCTTGTGAGCAAGCTTTACTCCTACACATGGACACTCAGTAGCCTTCTCGATTCCTTTCAACGTCACGATGATCGACAATTTGTCCACAACTAACACTAAAGTATTTTCAACTATCTCAACGTTCTTCCAGAAATCATATACCTCATTCATGTAGATTGTCTCATTTATCTGAAGGAAGTTCTTCCATCTGGCTGCTACAATCTCTAGTTCGATATCCATCTGATTCTCCTTCAAGGACTCAAAATTAACAAGTCTTCGACTAGTCATCGATTGCTCCATTTATTTCTGTGGTTAACAACGAACTGTACGCACCGATGTATTTTTCAAAGAGGTGAAGTTGGTTTCTGAAGTTGTGAGTAAGAGCAAGGGAAAGTTTGATATCCAAACAGAGTAATGAAAAGTTTTTGTTGAGAGTTCTTCATGAGTCGATGTCAAGGTATGTCAAGAGAGTTCTAGAGTAGGTGGTATTCTCAAGGCTTTGAGACGCTTTCCCTCTAAAACTTTCTTATGACAGAAGTTACCATCTGTAACTTACTGTTACTGTTACCGTTAACTCTTACGACTTTTTATCTTCTTGAATAAGAAGACCATTTGAGTCATGACATGTCAGACGGTTGGTCACTCAGCATAACCATTTGAGGTTTCATCTGATTTCTCTGAATCTTTCTTCACTTAATGTCTTAGTGAAGATGTCTTCCCATTGATAGTTCGTCTCAACAAACTGTAGACTTACGATCTTCCTCTGAACGTAGTCTCGTAGAAAATGGTGTCTAACTTCGATATGTTTCACCCTCGAGTGTTGAATTGGATTCTTCGACAGGTTGATAGCACTTGTGTTGTCATAGAAGATTGGGATCTGATCTTCATGTATTCAATAATCTTCTAGCTGGTACTTGATCCACAACGTCTGTGAGCAGCAACTTGCGGCTGACATATACTCAGCTTCTGCAGTTGATAGAGCAATTGAGCTTTGCCTCTTACTCGACCAGGAAACGAGGTTGTGGCCAAGGAAGTGACATCCTCCACTCGTACTCTTTCTATCAATCCTATCTTCGGCATAATCAGCATCACAGTAGCCAATTAACCTGAAATCTTTACCTTTCTCATACATTAAACAAAGATCAGTAGAACCTGTCAAGTATCTCAATATTCTTTTAACAGTAATATAATGAGATTCTCTAGGATCTGCTTGAAATCTTTCACACAAACAAATACTAAACAATATATTAGGTCTGCTTTTAGTTAGGTAAAGTAAAGAACCAATAATTCCTCTGAAAAGTGTTTGATCAATCTTCTTACCAGCTTCATCCTTAGAAAAGAGGATTGAAGGGTGCATATGAGTGACATAGGTTTGACCTTCTCCATTTTATATTTGATTTAAAGTTCTTTGATATATTTTTGTTGATGATTAAAATTTTTTTCTTCAGTTTTTTTAATTTGTAAACCATGAAAGAATTTCAATTCACCCATCATACACATTTCAAATTCACTTTTCATAAGATTTTCAAAACTCGAACATAACTTCTTAGAAGTTGCACCAACAATAATATCATCTACATATATTTATACAACTATAAAATCATTTTAAACACATTTTCTAAATAAAGTCTTATCTACTTGACCTCTAATAAAGTCATTTTAATAAAAAATTAAGTCAGACGATCATACCAAGAACGAGGTGCTTGTTTTAATCCATACAAAGCTTTATGAAGTCTATAGGAGATAGTTTAGTTTATCAGTGTCTTCAAAACCAGGGGGTTGGTTTACATAAACTTCTTCATCTATAAGACCATTCAAAAAAGCACTTTTCACATTCATTTGAAACAGTTTTTTATCATGACAAACAACATATGCAAGTAATATCCTAATAGCTTCTAGTCTAGCTACAGGAGCATATGTTTCATTATAGTCTATTCCTTCTTGTTGATTATATCCTTTAGCTACTAATCTAGGTTTGTTACGGTTTACTCTGCCTGATTCGTCTAGCTTATTTTGGAATACCCATCTAGTTCCTATTATATAGACTTATCGGATGGTCTAAGAACTAGTGACCAAACTTTGTTCCTTATAAATTGATTTAACTCCTCTTACATGGCTAAAATCCAAGCACCGTCTTAAAGAGCTTCATCAATTTTCTTAAGTTCTAATTCAGAAACAAAAACTACATTTGTCTCGCTTCTAAATTTAGACCTAGTTCTCACTCATTCTGATGTTTCTCCTATAATCAGGTTTTCTAGGTGAGAAGATTTATACTTCCAGTCTTTTCTCAGACTAAATTTTTCAGAGACATCTTCTACCTTATCAGGTGGATCGTCTAGTGGTGATGGGTCTAGATTATTAACAAAGGAGCAGATAAAGTTTCGTCATTAGAATCGTCTCTTCTATCTAGATGAGAATCATCATAAGATTTTATATGCATAGATTCTTCAACAGATTTAGAAACAAGATTATAAACTCTATAAGCTTTAGAAGTAATCGAATGTCCTAGAAAAATTCCTGAATTTATCTTAGAATCAAATTTATCCAACTTTTCTTTTATATTCAATATAATGCATTTGCAACCAAAAGGATGGAAGTAAGATATATTTGGCTTTCTTCCTTTCCATAAATCATATGGAGTTTTATTTAAAATAGGTCATAAAAATACTCTATTTTGAATATAACAAGTTGTATTTATAGCTTCTACCCAGAAATACTTAAAAATACCCCAACTTTGATTTGCCTGAAATTCAACTCCACATTTTATGCTCCTTTTTGCATTAGATCTGATAACCTCAATATTTGGATCCATGCTTCACTAATATTGGGGTTTTTGCTTAAGGTATTAGATACAACTCTAACTTTACTGGGAAATCCTCATTTGTACCATCATAATCTTTCAGTACTTATATCCATTGTCTCAGTCTCGTATTCAATTATCTTAACTCAATAATTACTTCAAACTTTAATGATCTGTATATTATAAATATCCAAGATGCTTCTGTACATATAATATCTCCAACTTTCAAGCAATCACTGTTGCAACAAGTTTCAATTCATATATCAAATAATCAACCCATGAGGTTTCAATTCCCGAACCGGGACGCGGCGGCTGACGGTAACGTTAGGAAGTCCGGAGACGTCGGCGGGGGCCTCGGGAAGAGT
>JANIHZ010000006.1:25173005-25190156 GCA_027478365.1 Erythroxylum rufum | reverse complement strand
TTAAAATTTAAAAATTATTAAATTAATATGATTTTTAAAATGGAAAAAATGAAAAAATAATAATAATGTCTTCCGTTCTGTGACGTTTCCAATAAAACGTCGCGGATTGTCTAACATTCTGCGACGTTTTTAGACGTCGCGGATTGTCCAAATTTTTTGTGACGTTTTATAAAACGTCGCGGAATGTTGGTATTTTTCGCGACGTTTTATGAAAAACATCGCGGAAAATTTTTGCCTACACCACATTTCTCGACGTCTATTGTGACGTTTTTTTAAACGTCGCAAATTCTCTTCTGCGACGTTTTTAGGATCTTTTGTGACGTTTTTTAAACGACGCAAAATGACTTATTCTCTTGTAGTGGCTTTTCGTTCTTTTCTGGGTGGAAGTCTTGGGTATGTTTTCTGCCTTTCTGATTCTAGACGTTGTGCCTGTTTCGGTGTTTCTTAAGCTATGTGATTAGAGATAAAAAACATAAAGTGATGGGAAGAAAAAAAAGCATGTTTAGTATATTTTTAATCAAAAGAAAAATTTAGAGCATGTTTTATTTTATTTTTAATTTTAATTTTTTGTTTAAAAATGTTTATTTGAGTTTTTTGTTTTTTTGTTTTTAGTATGTTTAAAAATTATCTTATATATATAATATATAAAATAAAATTTATATATTTATTAGTCACCGGTTTGATCACGGTTCAATTTCAGTTGAACCATTGACCCTTAAATTAGTTGCTTCTCCGGTTCAATCACTGGTTCAGTTCTTAAAATATTGCCTCGTAGCATCCCACCTTTCTATGTTGATTAGGTTATCTTCTACGTAACCTTTTCTTATTTTCTTTTCTCGCGCTTTCAATTTTCAAACAGGCTCCCTATATAAAACCATGACAGCCCTGGAGAATCTTGCATTTGAATTTAGGAGGTCAATATCTATCCTAAATAAAGTTAGACTAATCTAACTGCTTATGAAATTTGCAATTTGGCAATTCTACTAGTCCTCATCTCCAATTCCCTTTTTTTATTCATCACAAAAGCCATCAAATTAATTTTTTAGCAGAGATAATAGATCTTATTCGTTGTCCTTTAAGAGGAATCAAAACTCAAATAAAAATAAGTGGTATTCATGAGAATCATGACTACATCTATATACGTTACGATTAACCAAATAGAAAAAAAATAGATTAGATATTGGACCTTAATACTCCATTTATAGATCCTATTTGTATATTGAGTAATACGGGTCGATATATTGCACTACCATACCCTGATTCCAAAATCTCATCTCTTTGTACTTGTGACCAATTTATAGTTCATTAAATCTACTAATACTAATTAAGGATTCCAGAGACTAATTATATGTCAAGACTTGAACGAGCACGCGATTGACACGTGAAATTCAAAAGTTAAAGTTCTCAAATCATATGTAAGTTTGATTATTAATAACAAAAATGAATATAAATGTCAAAAAAATAAATAATAATATGGACCGCCTAAGTACAAACACAATAAAATACAATAATATTAACACAGTAGGTGGAAACTTTGAATAACATGCAGGGTCATCAATGGTTGCACCAAGAATATTCAAAAGAGAAATAACTATAGGTTTTGAGTTCAAATTAGATTCCACTTAGCTTCATTAACAGGGAGAATATTAACTTAGAAAAAATCCATGTCTTAATCAGTAGGAAAAGCCAAAAGCCAAATTCTTAGACCGTAGCAATAAATGAATTAAACTAAATAAAATGCAGCTTACTTGTACATATTTAGACAATATAATCATATCATAAAATCTTGTGTATATATTTCCTTCAGCCAAAGAAGATATGTCATTTAGTTGAAACACCCAAATAATTATATACTATGAGCTCTGGAATGCAGTGCCATAATCTCATCTTATACATGCCTTCCCCACTAAATCGATGTCGATCATAAGATTTGATACATAAGAAATTTTCAGTACTTTTATTAAAAGGACCAGATTGGATACGTAGAGATTATGAACATCAAAGCAGAAGATATACCATATTCCATGACAGCACACCATTCCAAATCATAAGTTGCCTGTAAGAAACAGACCACATGCCTCTGAATGCGTTCTCTGTGTCCACATTACTATTCCCCGATGAGATGTAGTTCACTTTCACATAATCCTTAATTAAACCAGAAAGTGAAACCTAATTATCTCTCTCTTTCTTGTTTCCGTTACACTCAAAACACATGGTTTATCCAGCTATTTAAAACATATTCTTTCTGAACTATGGAGTTGTCACACCTGTCGATTTGCATGATCAGTGGCTTGCAAAAAAGAAAAAGAAAAAAGGAAGAAGGAAGAACAAGAACAAGAAGAAGAGGTAGTCGCAATCAAATTTGTCCTGTACAACCATTTACAACTTGCTGACAGAATCAAATCAAGATTCGCATATTTTGCAATATTTATATAATTACTGAAAATGAGGTCTAAAATGTTTAGTCACTTAATTGTTGATGTTTCTGTTTCAATGATTGAGTAATTTCAGTAAGCATTTAAATACATTAATTACTCCTGAATAATACATATTAAGAGTAAGGACTAGTGGAGACCACAAGAAGCATAAAATTTTGGAAATCAAGTATTTATTGGGTTTTGATGTAAAATAAAATTATGAGAAGTAAAGTTGATAAGATTCTATAAAAAATAAAAAAAAGGGGTTCAAACAAAAAGAAAGCAGAAGGGAATCTTGTCTTGGGATTCAATACATGGGAAAGAAAGTATTCAATCAACTAAAATTATTCTTCTTTTTTATGGCACTGAAAAGCACACCTTTTATAGACAAATTGAGCTGTTATTCAATACAATTATGTCTTGTCTCTTTCTATAGGCAATACCCTTTTGTCACCAAATCTTTTGGACCAAAACTGCATGCTTGAATTATAATATTTTGAACATGCAAGAAACCAAAGCCAAATGTTTTGAGAGAATTGAATTCATCCATGTTATAGCCATTACCACAAATTACATAAGCGCCTTAAATATGAACTACACTTCCACCTTCACAAAGTTGTTGACATTTTCACCATGGCTATTCAGAACAACATTGACAGTGCATATTCAGAACAACATACATACCTGTTCAAAGAAACAACAGAAGTAGTTTGGAGTCGAGTAATGAGGTCCTCGGATTCAACCAAAATGCTTGAAAACTCCTATCACCGATCACCAACAACCCTGGATTCCTACACAGCGACAAATACACAAGTTAAACGTTTGGAAAGTGGATCAGAGAATGATCCAAAACCCAGCAACCATACAACTAATTTCGACAACATAAAACCTCTCAGCAGCATTTTGCTATAATAAGTATAAGAAAAAAACACCGAAGACCCAACAAGCAGAAGAGTTATTAGAACCGAAAATTGACATCGTCCCATTCAAGATCTGCAAACCCATTTCTCACAATCTACATATGCAAACACCTAGTAGGCTCCGAAGGTCTCCATTTCACAGATACATCCGCCATTTCCGACTACACACTAGCAAAAGAAAACAACAATACCAGGTGGACCACATCTCGGCAACCAGAGAAATGGAGACGTTCGGAGGCATCCAAATTTTTGCAGAAGAAGACACGTTTGGAGGCATCCAGAAATCGAGACTTACTTGGGAAGAAGAGTCCCCGCTTGCCAGAGTGAAGCCCGACGTCCGACAGAGAACCGAAGAGCGAAGCCCAGCGTGAGGAAAAGACGAACTGATATCGGAGGCGAAGGCGTGGGCGAAGATAGACAATGACGATGTAAACAGAAGAGAGGGGTATTTTTGGAGGCAGGTGAGTTTCTAGGGTCCGGAAGACAGGACATAGCTTTTTGTCCTTCCGATTTCGAAGAGACAAAATTATTTGTCTTTGTCTTCCGGAGGCAGAGCACAAAAACAAGGAGTCATTAACCAAACAGTCACGAAGGACAGGATTATTTTGTCCTGTCATCTGTCCCCTACCCCGGTGACAGTAACCAAATGGGGGGTAATGTTCTAAGTTTTGCTTGAGGACAAGCAAATGTTTAAATGTGACGATGTTGAGGGATTTAGATTATATCATGTTTTTCTAGGTGTTTAAATGTGTTTTTAAGTGTTTCTTGGATCATTATCATATGTATAGCTTAGAATTGAGTTATTGTTAGTGTTTGTATGTATTTTATGTGTTTGTTTAGTTTAGAGAAAGAATTAGATCTTAATTTTATGTTTCAAGGGATGTTTGATATGTTTGTGAGTCCTTGGAATCAGGAAATTGAAGAATGAAGATGTTAGATGCAGAAAGGAAGGCTTGTTGCACGATCGTAATAGAGAGAAGTCAGTAATGTGAGGCACGATCGCGTTAAAAGTTTTTTTTTAGGTGTGACTTTTTTTTAATCTTTTGAGGTTCGGGGCTATTTTTGGAACCAAACAAAGTCCTAGAACCCTAATACATTATAAAAGATGGAAAACAGCAAAAAGAGGTAGCAGCCACTACATCAAAGAAGATCAAAAGGAGACAACAAGAAGAGCATCAGGAAATTCCAACAATCCAGATCAAGGCTTCAAATATTTTTTATTCTTTTCCTTTTATTTTCTTCAAACTATTTAATGTGTAATTAGATTTCTATGATGTATAACATGTTTATAGATTTCTAAATCTTGATTAGGGATTGTTCTTGAATTATTTTGTGAACCTTAATTATTGTTAAATTCAATATATTGATAAATTTTTGTGATAATTTTCGTGCATATACTTAATAATAAATCAAGAGAATGAGTCAAGTAATTAGTGTTAAGGTGTGCCACGAGATTTTCTAGCTTAATAGACCTATAATTATCAGATTAACGAACTATTGAAGAGACATTTTGATTATGAAATTAATTGTCTATAAAATTACTTCAGATCTAATTGAATAAGTTAGGAATAGTTTTATAAATTGATAGATTACAAACCTATAAATATCAAGTTCAGTTAAGGTTACTTGATTAGATATTGAGAGGGAATAATCAAAATTTTATGATATCTTAAATCAAATTTAAATTTAATTAATAAAATTAAGGGAAAAAAACGATAGAATAGTTCCTAAGCTTTCAAATTTGACCAATCTCAATTTTATTGACAACTCAATTGTTTATTTGCTTACTTTTTCATTTTATTATTTGTTTTAATTTTAGTTATTCATTTTAATTCAAATAAATCTTTAGTATCCTAGGCAAAGTTTTATTTAAGTTGTTAGGTGTTATTAGTACTCGTAGGAATGATATCGTTGATACTACAAGATACAATCCGGATACTTGTGATATTTAGAGTTCTATTATTATATAAAACTTGCTCAACAGTAACTTAAGCCTTTAACTGTCAAATATTCCAAAGGAATATTATGATCTTGATCCAAATGGGTATTTGTTTTTACTTAACTCTTTCCAATAGAGTACCTAGCTTTAAAATTTATAAGTACATAGGAGAGCAAAAGAGATGTCAAGTCCTGCTTCAATCAATTTTATAGCCTTAGCTACTAAGTTGAAAGTAAATAGATATAAACCATCTTCACTAATAAAGCCCCCTTTGAGTCCCATGCATTTCTAATTTTTGTGGTCAATTGATTAATGATAGAAATGGACGGCATCTTTCTCAAACAAAATCCCACCATAGTAGTACTCCAGCTATTAGCTCATTCTCTAAAAATTTCTATAGAAGAAATAGCGGGTGCGCCATTTGAAGATATATGAGGATAGTAGTGGAGGGAGAAATTAGATGATTCACCAACCATTTGTTTTTAGCTCAAACAAAGGTTCAGTGACAAAGAGGTAGACAAAAGGTAGCCTAGAGTTTATAAGAAGTTTGAGAGTCTGATGGAGCACATAGTTGAGGAAGGTGAGAGCAAGATAACATTATTTGAGTAAAGGGATCCTAAAGAAAACGAGCATAAGGGGAAGGAGTATATGGGTGGAGAAGGATGAGTTCCTGAGTAAGGAGAGGAAGAGAAAGGAAGCATTAAGGGGTAGTGGAGGAAAGTTATCAAGGTTCAAAGGAGAATTCTAGGGCTGAGTCATGTGGAAAGAAGACATAATGCCTTAAGTGATTATAGTAGAAGGAGATAGAGAGAAAATTTTCTAAATACCATTTTTAAAATGGTAATAAAGGAAAGGTGGGAGAAGAAGTGAGAGATAAAAATAGTAAAATACCCTTTTTTTCTTAAAAATAGAAGAAAGAAGCAATTTGAAGTAACAAGGTAAAGTCAAGAGAACTAGAAGACGAAGGACCTAATCACAGATGAGAAAAGAGAAGAATTAACGAATAACATTGGAACAAAAGATACCTAAGAAGAAGCTAGCTTAAAAAGAAACATAGAAGAGTAAGAAAGAAGTAATATTCTCTCTTTAGCATAAGGAAGTATCAATTTTAAGTTAAAACTATAATTTGATTTGAACTTAAAGAATGAATAGGGAAAAATTAGACAAACATGTCAACAAGATTGGAGGCTCTCCTTCGTAAGAATTCATTCAAAGCATAGTAATATTTAAATAAACAATATCAAATGTTAAATTTTAAATTTGTTTATTAAACATAATAAAAATTGAATAACGATAAATTAAACTAGTTAAATCTTGTAAATGGCTCAATTATAGGCTTGCTAAGCAATTGTATCATTTATTTATTTTCAATGACCATCTTCTAAATTTAGTATCTAAATTTTACATAAGAAAAGGTAGAGCTGCTGTATTGATAAAAAAAGAGTTGTTGGTGTAGTGGATTGTAACACTACATAAAATAAACTAGACATATTACTATAGTAGTAGTACGTATAGGTCAATCTTACAGAGATTAATTCCAATTATTTTTCTAGATTCTACATATATGTAAAACAGGGGGTTTGGTTCGATACAAATTAGAAAACAACATAAAATTAAATATGTAAAAACAACTCAATTTGATTTTTATAAAATTAATTTCTAATTTAGTATCAAAATCACATTATTATCCTGTATAAATAGGTACTCATGGTAAACAAAAAGAGATGGGACTGGTTACGTTGTTTAAGTTACATGCTGGTAATAGGTTCTATATCTCAAAAGAAATTGCAAATCCAAATAGTGAGAATTTGCTGCTACTTTTGAAATGTTTCAAGTGTGGAGCCAATCGGTGAGTGGATGCTCTTTTGTACATGTGACATGCCTAATTCCTATCATATACCCATGAGCCCAACCTTTGCTCGTTCGTTGTATTATAAGTATCCTGATGGAGACAAGGCTGTCCATTGTTGCTTTCTTTTTCATGCCATTGACATCCAAGGTGTCCTAACCAACCTCTAATGGCTCAAACTTACTCTTTTTCGTTTTTCTTAATCTAATGCTTAGTATGTCTGTGTAAAATAAAAAGATCAACCATTATCTTCGGTTTAGTTCATTTTAACTTTTGAATTTGCTAACATTAAGCTCGAATCTGGCACACCTTTCGGTCCCTTTTTCATCACTCAATGGGCCTGTTATTGTATAAAAAACCCAAGATGCAAGCACGAACTGGGTTCAACTTTTAGAAAGTCTACTATTGTCCAGTACAATCCTATCCCACCATGAACAGGCCCACTTCAATAATACCCCACCACAAGTGCCCCAACATGGAACCCTTAAAAAGAGATCAGCTTAGAATTGTTAAGTCCGTAATTGAGAATGACCACTTCTGTTTATGATCAGCGCCACTAGAGTGACAGTTAAAATACTGGTTTGCTCCCGCGGAAAAGCAGCTCCAGGTATTAGTTTATTGCACTGAAGAACTGGAAAGGCAACGCAGGCTAGTGGGGCTCCAAGATGGCCATCTCTCCCAAACTTCTCACTTTTCTTATATTCTCTCCTCCTTTTGCTTTCTGTCATTCAAGCTTTTCATCACTTGCGTATTTCCAAAAGTTTTCTTTCTCTTCTCCACCTTGGAGAAGATCAGTTTCACCTCCCCAACCAGAGCATATACGACAATGGTGAAGGAAACTGAGTATTATGACGTTCTTGGCGTGACCCCTTCAGCATCTGACGAGGAGATTCGAAAAGCTTATTATCTCAAGGTTTGAGTTTGATCCCTTGATGTGCATGGGGCTAAATGTTCTTGATTCTTGACAACTTTATGATGCTCCTTGGTGTCGAGTCGATTCAACTTTAGTTCCATTTGTTTCAGTCCAAAGCTTGAGCAGGTTAATTCTGCTTCAAGACACATATAAACTCTTTTACTTGGGCAGTACATATGATTCAGTGGTAGGTCTGCAGAGTTTATCAAAATTCTGATGATCAGTTAACATCTTCCTTAAGCTATTCATTTCATTTTCCTTATTGCTTGCTTATCTTTTGTTATTGAACTTAGAGGTTAGAGCAAGCCTGATTGGTGATGCAACAAATTCCATGGTAAAATCGGTTTTGACATCTATTGTTGATTTGTTTCAAATGGGGGTGGGAATCTACTAAAGTTCAAAGATAATAGAAAGTTTTTACGTGCTATAGTTACATTACATCAAATTTTCGTGCTTACACTTTTCCTAACTTGGAAGTCCCTAATTTGCAAGTGCATTTCTTAAAATTATCACAGGCCAGGCAAGTGCATCCTGATAAAAATCCGAACGATCCTCAGGCTGCAGAAAAGTTTCAGGCAAGTACCTTAGTTGTTTGATTTACTTACGCATCAGTAATCCCTCCTACTATGCAGGTTTTATTCGTCCTTTCAACTGCAATATTTCCTCTTCTTCAGTTTCATTGAGCAGTAACAACAATATGAGCAGGTCCTAGGTGAAGCCTATCAAGTTCTTAGCAATCCACTTCATAGAGAAGCATATGATAGAAATGGGAAGAATTCTGTCTCGAGGTAAGTTTTGGGACTTTGTTCGTAGCGTAATCACTTGCCTAGCTCTTCTAGACTGTAAAGATAACAACCTCTAATTTCAGTTTCATAGTTTGGCGGGAAGTATTCCAGATAGCACCTAATAGAAATGTCAGAAGAGAAATTTGGCTAGTCAAAGATTACCAATAAATGATTTGTTTAGGGATCTATATGTTTGTTGTCCATATTTCTTAAATCTGTGGACTTGCTATAAACTCTTACCTACATGCAACCCCATAATGATTTGCTAGAAATGTTTCACATTGTGATTAATTGTAAAATGACATTGGTTAGGGAAATTATGCTTGACCCGACTGCTGTATTTGCGCTTCTGTTTGGAAGCGAGTTATTTGAGGACTACATAGGCCATCTGTCTGTGGCGTCAATGGCTTCTTCTGAATTAGCTATTGGAACTGACAATCCTGATAAGCTACATGAAAGATTGAAGGTATGCTCTGAAAGTAATGTCACAAGTTGAGCTTACCCTCTCAAGTATTGAGCGGTCACAGGTACCAGTTTAGGAGTTAGTTTTTATGGTCTCAGCCTGATGTTGTAAAAAAGAGGTCGACATCAGTTGCGCGCCCCTATCCCTAAGGTTTCACCTCCTGCTTATATGTTTACACCTTCATCCTTGCGTAGTTACTGTAACTCTGGACGAATGCTTAATCATATGTGTCAGAGCTATAACTTTAATCAATACTGTTTCGGTTCAACGTACTGTTGAACGCAAGTGATGACGGTGCTAAATACAGGTTGCATTTATGTGGAGTTAGTCTTTGTTTAAGTTCTCATTGCATTTTAAGTGACCATGGGATAAGAATTCAGCTTCAATCCCATATTTGTTTGTTCATCTTCTTTTCTTTTATTGGATTTGAATTCTAAATCGAAGGCTATCCAAAAAGAACGAGAAGAAAAGCTAGCAAGATGGCTTAAAGATTTCCTCCAGCAATATGTTCATGGTGACAAAGTAGGATTCGTTAGGCGTGCTGAATCTGAAGCCAAACGGCTCTCTGGTGCAGGTTAATTTAGCTTCTTTCTCGTCATTATTTCAAGGAACAGAAGCTTAACAACTTAAGTTTTCGTTTTGAATGGTACAGCTTTTGGGATTAGCATATTGCATACTATTGGCTATGTATATTCAAGACAAGCAGCTCAGCAGCTCGGAAAGAAAACAATCTATCTTGGGGTGCCATTTTTAGCTGAGTGGGTTCGGAACAAGGGCCATTTGTGGAAGTCACAAATTACAGCAGCCAAGGGTACGAGATATGTGAATAGCACAAACACACACATCTGGTTGTAGTAATTTACTTGTAAGCTTATCAGAAGCATGCTCATGGATTAGCTTACATCTTTCCAATTAGGTGCTTTTCAGTTGCTACAACTTCAAGATGACATGGGCCGGCAATTGAAAATGGATGGAAATACCGAAACTGATGTTGAATCACATCTACTCTCAAACAAAGACACCATGATGAATTCATTGTGGAAGTTGAACGTTGTGGACATTGAAGTTACCCTCCTACACGTGTGTCAAATGGTGAGTGCGTCTTCTCCTCTCAAAGCTGGGAAATCATCCCTTTTTAAGAAAATAAATAAAGTCATTACTAGACAAAGCCAATAACAATACATTCTCTCAGAATTTCTCGAGATTAGTGTTGCTTCTTAAAAATTTGATAGTACCTTTTACACCAGATTGAATACACAGTGCATCTAAGAGCAACATTAAAAAGCAAGTGATCGTGCTTAGTGAGACAGTTTAACACCATCGCATTATCAATTTCCGATCAGAGAGGTGATAGGATAAGTTGCATTTAGCAAGTATTTCACTTCATAAATGATCAGTGTAAGGGTAATGAAATAGAAGATGATTTATAGATTCAGCTACAGCTGAGCAGAGACCACATAAAAGATTGGTTGGGCTAAGTGAGCTATGTTTGATCTTATCCAAAGTTGTCAATCTTCCTTTAATAGTAAGCCATAACATAAATGAGACTTTTGGAACAGTTAGTTTGTTCCAAACTATCATATACCAACTGACTCTAGGTGCTAATGCTCTCGTAATGTTCATGCAAGACTTATTAAATAATTTTCTAGACGAGTTCCCTAACTAGAAAATATAATCCTTCTATACTTGATTAGGAAAGTATAACGGAAAGCAGCTTTGTAAAAATACAGTGCACTTATTGTTGCAACTCCATATGCTACTTTGAATCAAGACATTGACCCTAGCATCAGTAAGATAAAGGGCCTGATACTAGGGTAGTTTGGAAGAAGGTTTAGAGGCCCCAACAAGCTCCAGTTGTTTGTCCATAACCAATTGCTCATACTATTCCCCACCTTGTATTGAATCAGAGGTTGAAGGAGCTCTCTAAGTTTGAGAATCTATCCCATACTCTATGGAATATTTCTTCTAACTTTCATTTCAAATGCTTTCTAATCTCAGGTCGTGTTCGTTAGCCCATTTCACCCATAACGATTCTTTATGAACAAGAATTCTCCATAATTTTTTGTCATTAACAAATTGTTCACATGTTGGATTGATTTAATCCCAAGTACACCTTCTTGCTTGGGCATACAGATGTCATACCAGCTTACTTCGGCATGTGGTTTTAAGGGCATATCTCCAGTCAAAAGAAAGTTTCTTGGAAGCCTTTTTTATATCCTTGGTCAGTGATTTAGGTACGATCAAATGTGCAAATCAATAGTTATGCATGTTACTAAAAACTAAAAGAATAAGATATAGTCTACCTGTGAATGATAAGCATTTGGAGGCCCAGTTCTGATGAGATCAAATAAAGGTTGACAATTTGAATGGGGTTCTTCTTGAATAAATAGGGAAATCTAGATAGGTAAATTATGGTTCCTTGATGGATAATCCTAAAACAAATGCCATGTAGAAGAACCATTAGCTGATAACATTAAGAAGATCTTATCCTTGTTAATACATAGACTAGAAAGGGAACTAAAATCATCCTAAGGACTTCATAATGCATTTAGAGAAACAGGATTAGCACTACTGAACAAAAGGAAATCATCAGCTAATGTCAAATGTGTTATGCCTAAGCTTTTGTATTTCTTATGAAACCTAAAATTGCTCACTATCCTTATATTATGCATCAAAATTTTAAACAAAACTTCAATGCTAAGGGTGAAGATAGGGGAAATAGGGTCCCCTTTTCTAAGGCCTCTTACCCCCCTTAAAAAAGTGAGAAGTTTCCTCATCAATAATAACATTGAATGAAGTTAAAGTTATACAATAGTTTATCCATATGATGAAATTTTCTAGAAAGCTAAAAGCTTTAAGGGACAGAAGAATAAAGTCCTCATTTACTAGACCAAAAGCTTTGTGAATGTCAAGCTTGATAACACAGTTACTACATAAGCCTCTTCAGTGATAATTTTCGAGTAATTCCTGAGCAAACATTATACTATCACGAATGTTTCTTTCTTATATAGAAGTCTTGAGAGTGGTTCACAAAAGAAGGCAGAATGTGCTTAAACCTGGAGGCAAGGAGCTTAGAAATAATTTTATAAAAGGTGTTAACACAAGCTATGGGTTTGAATTCTTTAAAGGACTTCGGTTTAATGGTTTTAGGAACCAGGTTAAGGAGAATATGATTCCAGGCAAAAAGCATTCTGAAATTAGAAAAAAATCCAAAACTGTATAACACACAAGCCTCGTAATAGAACTCCATGTTTTTTTTTATAATAGAAATAGGCATTAAAGCCATCGGGGCTTGGAGCTTTATTGGGATTAAGTTTGAAGACTACGTTCTCAATGTCTTCAACAGAGAAAGGCCTGGTTGGGAATCAAACTTGATGGCTATTTAGAAGCTTTGGAGCAACAACATTGATGGTATCAACTGATATAGCAGAACTGGAAGGTGTTCCCAAAATGCCTTGATAGTAGTCTCTATTATGATCCAGGAGCTCATCTCTACTAAAGAATACCTCACCTTCCTTATTTTTCAATATAGCAATTCCATTGCAATTTCTTCTAGTAATTAAAGACCTATGGAAGAAACTTGTATTGGAGTATTGTTGGAGATATCTCAGAAGTTCAGTCTGACGTAGGTTGAGCTCAGACATGCAAGCCATGCACGTGGAAGTGTTTGTAGAAGATAAAGATTAGTCGGTTAATTGACAGTTAGGATTTGATGGTTATAAATACTGTAATTCTAATTGATTGTAGCAAGTACATTGTTTACGTTGATAGTCAATAGCAATCTGAGTAAATCTCAACGATTGGTTGAGTTCTTGAAAACACTCTGTTCTCCCCTGTTCTCAAATATCTCTCTCACTCTAAAACTTCTCTCTACTCTGCGTTAATATCTCTCTGTAATCTTTGTGTATGATTGATCGATAACTACATAATCTTGTTTACAAGAAGGTTCCTGTGCATGTTCACAATGACCAAGTCATCTGTGAACCACTCGTGATTCTCGAATATGTTGATTAGACATGGAAACAAATCCCTTTGTTGCCTGAAGATCCTTATGAGCGAGCCGCGGCTCGTTTCTGGGCCAGGTTTGGTGATGTTAAAGGAATGTACTCCTGCTAGAGATTTGCTAGAAATAGATGAGCTAAACTGTACTGTGTAGTATTAGTAGGCTTGGTTTTACTATCTAACGTACCAGTTAATTATTTCTCATTTCTTGGAAGCAGGTATTAGCATCAATAGTATATGGTGTTTTTGTGAAGCAAGGAAAGGAGCAAGAAGAAGGCATAGTTGCGTCCTTAGAGAACCTAAAACATTTGGAAGAAGAGCTGAAAGGAAAGAAGTTATTCGGTGGGGAGAAAATTTGGTCTAGTAGATCTTGCACTTGGTTGGCTTGCTTATTACCTTGTTATTTTTGAGGAGATTATGTGTCTAAAACTCGTAGACCAACAAAAGTTCCCTTCTTTAGCTGCATGGATCCATGAATTTGCAGATCATCCACTAACTCCTGAATCATGGCCACCAAGAGACAAACTTGTTGCCAGGTGCACTGCTATGCGTTAAACTTAAGATGGGCATCACTAGTGGACCACCAGCTGTTGAATAAATATTGAAAGGACGAACGAGAATAAAGGAAAGACATTGGTCACATCAAATGCGACGGTCATTTGTTGGAAAACTAAAAGTGAATAACAGATGTAGAATAATGCATGCTTGGAGGTCGTTTGTCGGGTTGAAGAGTACAATTTTTTTTTCTCAATATTACTATGTTTTATAAAATTTCAGTTATTTATTTTGTGAGATTCATGCGAGATTTATGTGAGACTTATATATATAAATGATTGAGATTTATTATACACAATAAAATATTATAATATTAAACAAAAGATTTAAACTCTCGGTTGATGGAGTTGTCTGTAAGCCAAAACTACCGTGTAAATCAAGAAGGTTTATCCTCGCACGTAATTTGTTTTCATTATATTTCTGTTTCGTAATTAGTAACTAACATTAGTAAAAGGTTCACATTTGAGATTTAATTGCTACAAAATAGCTAACTTGAACCACTACAAGATAAAGATAATTAGCGTCTAATTTTGACAGTATTAAAATAGAAAAATTTCCACGCCCCTCCCAAAATAAGTTTTTGTTTTTTCTTCTGAAATCATTAATATCGACAGATTGCTTGCTATTGAAACAAATTTACGGGTGACAGTGTCAACTCTTTTTGTTGTTGAAAACTGGCAAGTGGTAGCCATAATTTTTATTGCTAAAACGTAACAACTCGTTGCTCCTGCTTTGTTACCAATTTATATGAGTAGTGAAGAATTATATACTTATCAACTTAAAGCAAACCAAAGTTAAAATACAAAGATGGAAATATTTTTAATAATATAATACAATTGATATAACAAAAAAATTTGACCACTTTATCTTTATTTCATTATAATTTTCTTTAGGTAACTTCAAATGATTAAATATTAAATTCATTTCAATCTAGACTTATGCGGTTTAAGATGACTCTTAGAGTAGCTGAATTCATTAAGATTTGACAATTTTGTTACTTATTCGAAGTTGCAACATAATACTAAAAGTCAACTTTATTTCTAATACTGTCATGTAAACTTAATTTTGTATAACTCCAATCATCATCTGTGATTTTTGAAAAACAATATATTTGAGACTCTTAGTAAAAATATCAATAAGTTTATCAATAAACTTCATAAACTCCAGATTAATTTCTTCCTTGGCAATATATTCTTGAATAAACTAAAATTTTATATCAATATGCTTGCCTCTTAATCATAAAATACTTTTGAGCGGACTTATTGTTAATTACGATCTGTTGTTATTTCAATTTTGTTTTAAACGAACCTTGTTCAATAGCCTTCTCAAATTAATAATATAACAAGTACAAGTAGTTGTAACATACTCCAATTTGAATATAGAGATGTAACTAAGAATTATTCCTAATCATTGTTTTATTAAGACTGGACATTAATAAAACGTAAAAAGACTAGTACACATTATGTTTTTCCTTATGAAGAAAGTAGTCGATCTTATAGATTAAAGTATGCAGATATTTAAACAAACGTGTTGGTACTTGTGAGAGAACATGTTCATTGAACTAATCCTATATGAGAAATGCATTTGGAATATTACTTGTATGTCTGTAGAAATTCTCTTTGTGGTGATTGTATAAGTGATCATTTGATTTGCAATCTCCAAAGTTATTTTATATAGAATTTGTTATGTTTTGATACTATTTATGACATGTTCTAGTTATTGATAACTCGGTCAGTAGTTATTGGATATAACACGAATTATATAGAGGTACTTGAGTGATCAAGATATGATTTATCACCCTAAATTAATTAGAGAGAATGTTTTGTTGTTTTCAATTAGTATTGATTCGGGGAATTCTTGGCCAAAGTAGAATAATGTTTTATAAATAGTTTATAAATGTCATTAATTGAATCAAAAGCTAATGATGGAGAACTAATATGATTGAACTCAAAATAGAGTAGACATTAATTGAAACATTGTATGATGAAAGGATTGAATTATACGGAAAAATCATGCATGAAAAAGTTGGTAAAAATCACTTTGACATTTCTAAATATTTGAGTGGTCATGATGTATTGCTAGACGCCAATCTTAAACTATAAATATAAATTGTTTAATTAAATACTTAAAGATAAATTAAAGGAGTTTAATTCATCTAATCGTGAATATAATTTAGGCTTATAATTTTTATCTATTCCGAACATATTTGGGAACCTAATAAGTCTTACATAAAGAACAAGTTGGAGAGAGCAAAGATATTTTAATCAAGTTGGACTTGATTGTAAAGTTTGAGAAACTTTCTGATTAAATATGATATATTTAATAAAAAATAATCAGTATCAGATATTAGATCTTAATTGAGAGTAAATGGTATTTAATTAGAATTATTTGTAATTCTAATTAAAGCTTAATTGAAAATAGATTTTAATTTCAATTAAATTACTAAATTGTTCAAAACCTATTATAAATAGGCTTAAGCTCTAATGAAGCAAGCACTCCTTGCTTTAATCTCTTTGTAAGAGTTACAAAGTTCTCTTAACTTGTTTTGTGAATTTCAATAGACGTCGAAAACTTGTACGATTACAGTAGCTGAAATGGATCAGTTTCGGAAACGATTTAAGAGATATGACAAGAAAATGATCAAACTTTAAAATAAGATACGAATTAAGATTCATGCTTTATTATGATTTAATTGTTAATTATTTTATAAAATTAAATTGATCTTATTTTTGAAAAAATAAAAATAGGAAAAAATTTCGTAATTATTTCGTTGCGGTCGGGATTGTATCCAGTCCTGATTTTCTACAGTGGTATCAGAGTAAACTTTAATTCTATAACTTTATTAAAATTTTTATTTTTGTTGATCTTGAATTAATGAATTAAAATCTTAAACCTTAAAATTTTGATTAAGATTTGATTAACATTAATATGAAAAGTTCAGGTTAAAATTTTTTAAATCTTAAATTCAATTTAGAATTATAATTATAGTAAAATTGTAATTAGAAATCAAAAGGTCAAATTTAAGAGTTAACATATAAGCATAATCTAAAAACTGTAATTCAGAAACCCCAAAAAATCATAATAAGATTAGAAACCCAAAAAACTTTAGTTGTTGGTCAATGTCTTGGTGAGTCATATGAAAGATGACAATTAGATGGCCAGAGGATAGGTCTGTCACTGCTTGGAGAAGTTTTCTCCTTGTAGCACCCCACTCCCGCAAGACCCGAACCCGACATCGAGGGTGATATCCGAGTCTGTGTCCGCAGAAGTGGTGTGCTAAGCCCTCGGTCGATCCCAATTTCCCATAT
>JANIHZ010000006.1:25062313-25075797 GCA_027478365.1 Erythroxylum rufum | reverse complement strand
TCTTTTTATTGAATCAAGAAGAGGTAAAAAAAATCTTTGAAAGATGGGCTTTTGTAGTGATTAGAACCTTAAAATATTTAAAAGACGCTTATGGAAAAGGGAACTTTGAGATATTGTGAAGAGATTCAACTTTTTAAACTCTATCTAACATATAGTGCATGCTTTTACTGGAGTTTATGAAGAGTCTTAAAGCTTAGAGAAATAGCTAAGGGGATCCATAAAGATACAGGAGAGAGTGTTATGTCCGATAAAAAAAAAGTAGGTCAACAATAAAGGCCAAGTTGAAATTTTTAAGAGATTTACATTTATAGTAGTACCTAAACTTTCCACTCATCTATCGATTCCCAACAATAAGCTTAATGAGAACTTCAATTACAATAGCTAAAAGATAAGGTGATAAAGGATCTCCTTGCCTAAGACCTTGGATCTTAAAAGAGCTTAGTTTGATCCTTATTCACCAGGACATTAAATAAAGTTGACGTAATACAAACTTGTATCTAATCAATAAACAAACTAAGGAATCCAAAAGAAAGAAGGCAATTGTTGACGAAATTCCAATCTAGAGAGTCATAGTCATTAATATAAACCTTAAGAGTGCAACTCTTGATTAAAGTTTTGTTGTAGTACTTAAAAATTCTTGAAGAAGAAGAATATTGTCACTAATATTTCTACCTTGGATAAATCTAGACTGATAGGGATTAATGAGAAGCTTTAGAAAATTCTTTAATCTTCGAGCAATCATTTTACAAATCACCTTTTAAACTATATTACAATGGGAGATGGATCTATGGACATATAAGAAAACAAGGTTTACCTTTTTGGAAACTAAATAGATGTAGGTCTTACTGAAATCCTTGAACATTCTTTTAAGATTAAAAAACCTCCAACACAATTGCTAAAATAATTCACTAATGAATCTCAAAGTCTTATGAAAGAATAATACATTAAATAAAGTTAAAGAGGACATAATGAACATTAACTATAATGCAAGGTCGTATTAAAAGCTCAACTTGAAAGGAATCAAGTTTTGAGTCAATGAGGTAGTTAAGCTTCTGAACAAAGGAGATGGATTTAAGCTCCTTTTGATTATAACAAAGCTTCCAAAGGTAATCAGGCATAATACAAATCTTATTGTGATTTGTTCTTATTAGAATATAACTGAAGAACTTGGTATTTTAATTATCCTCTCTAAGCTAATAAATTATTAAGTTTTTCTTTATTAAGGAATTATGTATTTTAAAGTCCTAAATGTAGTTCCTCATGACCTCATGCTTTTGTAGTTTAAGTGAAGTATCAGAAGGATTCTTATAACTCCTGGTTTGGATTTCTAAAAGAGAGAGTTTGATTGCTTTAATGTTAGTTAAGGTATTAGGAAATGAGTTGTAGTTGAGTTTCTTGAGTTAGTCCTTTATTTCCTTTAATTTCCTCATTAACTAAAAACCTACATCCATTAACTTGGACCTGCAGACCCTTACTATTAGCCCTTTTCAAAACCCTCAAGTTAACAAGGTTAAAGGAAGTAATATTGGAGTCCTCTATAAAGAAATTATTAGAGTAAATTAAGGTACCAAAATGGGTATGACAAGAGGGGAATTTGCTCAACCATGAATAGCTGTCTATCAAGTTTTCTCCTATAAGGCAATCTCCATTTTATATGTTGCTTTATGTGAAGTATTGACCATTAAAGTTTAAATTAGTGACTCCTAGATGAGTCATGAATGATTTGAGCTCATCTCTTAAATGTCTCAAATTAGTTTCCTTCCTTTAACCTCCTAAAAGTTCTTGACACAATTGAGGTCTCGTAATAGTAGCTAAGGAGATTGAATTCCTACTTATAGCCTTTTTAGATCGTTCCAAAATTCCTCTTTTTTAAGATCATTATTAGTAGCATAGATAAGACAACAATTAAGATTGATGATTTTATAAGTGGAAAAAGACAGCCCTCTAATGTTCTAGGTGAGGAAAAACATCAGCTAAGAGTAAAAGCAGACACTAAGGATGACCCTCATGTTAGGCTTTCTATCAAGCTTATTAACAAATGTAAAGGGTGCATTCTTAGAATACACCTGTGTGCAAGAAGAGCTTCCACTAATCCCTCTATAACAAATTTGGGATTCTCTATAAGGTTATCATTAGCATGGGGAGCAAGAGACAAATGTTGAACTCCTCCTTAGGCTTTGTCTCCTTAATATTGCTAGCTAAAACACAATTGTCTAACTTAAAAGTGGACTCCATATTCTTTGAATTAATCAAATTACACACAGAGATATTGGTTTTAGTATTAGTGGAGCTAATAATTGGAATTTGCTTCGAACTTTTAGTAGTAGAAGGAGCACAATCTTCCAAATTGATTAGCTCATTGTAGCATCAAAATTTGAAAACTCTTTTAATAGGTTTCATTTCTTATACTGGAGTTTAGGGGGTTTCCACTAGTATATTATAGAGATAGTTAAAAGTTCAAAATCATCAATCTAATAACTTGTTAATTCTTAGTGAATTAAACAACTCCTTGTCAGTTTCTACTTTTTATCGCACTCTTGCATAACCAATCCTATCAAGCCTGGAGAATAAATACATAAAGGTTTTTCAAAGCACTTGTCAAGTAACGTAAACCCATTTAATATTTCAAGGAATTAATGTAAAAGTTATCCTAAATAAGAATGTATCTCCCTTTATTCTTGTCTAAAACCAAATTGATCTCCACTAAAGAGCATAGTTGGCTTTCCATAAATATGACATGGTCTTGCTTCAAAATATTTATTAAGCAAGCTTCATTGTTAAATTTAAAGGAGTCCACTTTTCTTATCAAAGTTTTTTCCAACCCAACCCTAATTTTTCCCTTGTTAAAGAACCCTATTGTTGCATTTAAGAGAATGATGGTCGTTTTTCAAGGAAGAAACCTATCAAGGAAGAGCTCTACAATGCTGCACCTGCTTATAAAACTTCTAGAGGAGATACAACTTGGACTATCCATAGATTGAACATTGGGAAAGTAAGAAAGCTTGCTTCGACTTCAATTGTTTGCCACTAGTTTGCTGTAGGTCTTGTTATTAGGAAAGGGAGAGGAAAACGCAGTGATAGTAGAAATGGAGGCGAAATTTAAAGAAACTGGAAGAGTAGATGAAAGGGGAGGAAAAGGTTCACATGTGAGGTCATTAGTAGGCGACAGAAAGACAGAGGTAATAAAGAGGAGAAGTGAGAGCAAGAGGTTGAAATAAAGTTCAAAGAAGATGTTGAGCTAATCAAAACTTCCTAGAACTTGCAAAAGGAGCTTGGGGGAGACGCTATTTTCTTTACCATTTGGGAATAAACAGACGAGATAGCTTGGCCCAAGACTCTCAATCATCAAGTTTTCGCAAACAAAATCAGGTTAGAAATTATAATTCTCTTAAACAAAACATTTCAAAAGAAGTATACGTAAATCAGAACAAATAAATTGTCAAAACTTTCCTTACCCATTCACGCAAATATAAAACATTTCAGGTTTCTGATCAACTGTAAATCCTGAGGAATAGGATCTGGGCACCGCACTGAAGTTGTATGATGAGAAAGAGCATGGGAGCATGAAATATATGTGCAGACTATGAAAGAGTAATTCACGCTTTTAGGGTTTTTATTCACAAAGATCATGGCACTCCAAGGTTAAAACATTGTACCAGTTCTGAAGCAAAAATGAATAAATCAAAATTGGGTGAAAGACTTCGTGATTATACACCATCCATCTTAACGGAATGGACTCTATGGGGCAGCTATTCTGTACAAGAAAAAGGGGATTTAGTACTTAAGCCAAGAACTTAACACAAGTTAATGCTTTCATCAAAACGCAAATGATGGCATTTTGATGTAGCCGTGATTCTGAAGCTCCATTTCTGCTCTTCCTTGGTCGACTTCATAAAGTCCTATGCAAAGCATAGCCAGAAAAGCAAATTTGACTGGTAAAACAAACGGTAATTGAGAAGGCAGATGAGAAACATTCGGAACTCACGAATTATATAATTACACTAATCTACCTAGACGTGTGCCTCGTTGTTTAGCGTTTTCCCGAGCTTTTGGTGAAATATGAGATTTTTTGAGCAGAGGTCATAGAATATGGTAACATCAAAAGGCCATTTGTTTACTAACGATTTCACATAGGAATATATCTTATCATGTGTCTCAATACTTCTTATTTTGAGGTGCAAATCGCTGCTTCATACGTTTTACACGTTCATCATCTCCTTCGAGAAGGCGCAAAACCTGTTGTAAGCAATCGTTCATCAAAATCCGAAAAGAGAAGAAAACATTGAAGGTAAAACTAAAAGATAGACAGGTTCAAACTATAGACAATGGAAAAGTATACTGCAAGTTCCTAAAGATCGTCTTCAGCACTATATAAAAGCCTGCATTTGCGTATTGCTGTCAAGAAAAAAACAGTTACTTGAACAAGTGTCCAGTAAGAACTAGCATTTCACATGCTCCGTAGGTGGACAAATCAGTCACTATTAAGGAGCAAATGATATTTTCTTAAGCTTGTCTAAAATGTATTAGTTAATTAACAATTCCCAACTGAAGATGCTTGTAGTAAACATATTTGGAGAAATTCAAGTACCTCGCCAATTGATGGCCGCACTCCAGGGTCTCTTTGCATACACAAGGAAGTTGCTTTAGCCATGAGATACAACTCATTTCTTTCATATGATTTTCCAAGGCGACAATCTATAAGTTCATGCAGAGCAAGCCCATCAAGTAGTGGTTCTGCCTAAGATTCATAATAGGAAGGCATAGATATGAGCAATAACAAAGAAATGATTAGTATCCCATGACAAAATATTATTATGCAAATTGAGAAAGCGAAATAGCAACACCGTACCCATTGGTGTAGGGATTGCTGTCCTTCCACTCTTTTATCATCAAAGACCTTACGTCCTGATATTAGCTGCAGAAGAACAATGCCAAATGCATAGATATCTGTCTTTACAGAAACAACACCATTCTCTGCATACTCTGGAGCTATGTACCTACATCATCCAGAAGACAACTTGAATTTGCTTGGCTGCAAACTAAGCTTCAACAATTGTATTTCAATACTCCACCATTCAATGTTAGAAACTGAGAAGCCTCTATAGTGCTTACCCAAATGTGCCAAGTACCCTAGTCTGAACAGGATCATCCCCATTCTTCCATCTTGCAAGGCCAAAATCACCAAGCTGTATGTGGATAAATCATTCCATGAACTGAGATGGTCTTAGTTATAACTACCACACCCTAGGTAATGCATATTGCATTTTATCATGATTATCTGGTCTCTTGGTATTGTAACATGATGGAAAAGAAACCTCTCATTGTTTCTTGAGTGATGACAGAAACATAGATTCATAGGCATTCTTTAGTATTGTTATTTAGAGAAAACTAATAAACAGTCCTTTTTAACGGTTATTTTCTAATTAGTGGATATAAACTTTTAGGGAAAGGAATTTTCAATTTTGTGAAAACTATTTATGGCTTGTTAAGAAATACAGTAATTATGCATTCAATTGTTTGATCTTAACCGGCTCAGCTTGGAAAAGACTAAGAAGATCAATAATCACAATACAAATGAGAATTCTTGGTTAAATTTTATTTCCTACCACAATGCAAATGACTAATATAACTGAATATGCATATTCTACAAAGTGAATTCCTATCTGTGTACATGGTTTATCACAAGTAACAAATAACAGAAGAGCATTAATTTAAGCGTATAAAACACAAAGAGGCGGAGAAGTTGACCATTGGAATAAAGTCATGTGTCAGCAGTATGTTGCTTGGTCGCAAGTCCCGATGTATTATAGGTCCACCACGGCATTCTTCGTGCAGGAAACGCAGCCCTTTTGCAGTTGCAATGGCGATAGCAAATCTTTGACGCCACCCAAGAGTATTTGCTGTCTTGTCTACATAATGAAAAGTATACCAGTTAAGCTCATGATTGTAGTCGTGGTCCAGAATTAGTAAAGGTTACATGGATGATCATTATTATTAGAAGATCCTTACCAAATAGATGCCAATAAAGAGATTTGTTGCAAATATACTCATAAACTAGAATGTTAATTTTCTCCTTGCAACAAAAACCCAAAAGCATAACAATATTCTTGTGGCGGGCAAAACTTAAGACATAAACCTCAGATTGGAACTCCGTAAATCCTTGTGTGCTTGCTTCTTTGTGAACTTTTGCTGCAATCAGTTGTCCATCTCTTAGCTTACCTTTATAAACACGACCATATCCACCTTCCCCTAATAAGTTATCTTTTGAAAAATCATCCGTTGCCTGCTGAATCTCAGCAAATGTGAATCGCATTTTATCAACATACAATTCAGTCCTCGCCCCACAAACAGAACAGAGAATTGGTGCTTTCGAGGATCTAAATTGGGAGCCACTTTTTTGATGTTTCACAATGATCTCATACTTAGAAGGGTATGTATTCTCCATTTGTTTGCTAGAACCTGGAATATATAATACACTACATATCACTACAAATGGTAACCAATTTACAAGCACACTAAATAGTTATCTGAGATCACAATAGAACAAGCAATCAGACAATATAGTTTTCCTCTCGCTGCATAGGAGTTTGATGCCAGGCTCATATGATTAATAACCAAGACATCACATACATTTTCCAGCATACCTACATTATTAACTTTCTGGCAAAAGCACACAGAAATTGTTAGTAAAGTCAGTACAAACAATTCAAAACAGACAACTTAATAAGCTTCCTGGTTCTATTTTGACTCTCAGTTCAATTCAAATATTATATTTTCATCATTACTGCACTTCACATCTGATTTCTGCTCTAATCAAAGAAGTGTAACTAATCATTTCCCATTCAGTATTAATACTAAGTTTTGGAAAGCATGCTTCACTATAGTTGTCTTAGAAATTCTCTTCGTGGTTATGATTTACGACAGATAGAGGACAGTTTTCGTGCAAATTGAAATTTGAAAATAGGAATAATTATTGTATTCTAAAAAGTAATATCTACGAAAAATATAATTGATTTCAATATCTCTTTACTAATATTAATAAACTTTAAAACAGGTTAGACAAAGATTTACTAGCATCACACTAGCACCTCCTAAAAATCACATTTAGGTTTGTAAAGAACTAGGCATTACACCAAATGTCTAGAAATCACATTTAGAATTTAAGAATCACCATTAGAACAGAAAGTATCGAATTTTCACTTTGAAATTCATAAACTGAAAATTCTTTCCTTTACCTCATAATTGAAAGATTCAATCTTATATGTAGATTTTGTCCTGTTGATTCTAATCCTAATCCTACTTACATAAGGACTAACATAAAATGCTTAAATAAAAATTGAATCTTACTTTAATAAGGATTTTGTTATTCCTTAAAAGACATTAAATCCTAAACAAATTAGAACAAAACAAAATGAAAATCTGCAATTCCTCTAATTTTTGTTCTCCATCAAGATAATGATTTAGGATCAAAATGATTAGAAGTATACAATTATGAAATCCTAAATGTATCAACTTCACCATTAGGCAACACCCTTTCCACTTGACATAATTAGTGCCATAAATTTTATTTCATTTTTTTAGAATGTGAAGACTTTATTGAATCAATACAATTTAAGTACAAAATGGTCTACAACTATAAGCTTCCATGATAATCTAACCATCAAAGAGACACAACAGAAACTATGAAAGTCAACGTATTGCTAATGACCAAACACCATACATTGCATCTTTAGGATCATCATTGACTTTTTATGAGTGGGGAATTGAACTTCACTTTGAACTTTATGCCAGGTGAATAAGGTCAGAGCCTAACAAATTCCTTAAACATTCTAAGGACCACCAAGGTGTATTGTTTTCTCTATGAGCATGACTCCATTAAGGTAATCTCCAATTGTTTCTTAGGGTCCGACTATAAGTTTGGTGTAACTAGTCGATGATTATCTGCCCTATGATAAATTGAATAATTGTATTAAGGAGGGTTTGTTCCTGTACAAAAACCTATTGGAAGATCCTTAAATTCCTCTCCATCCAAAGGCCATATATTGTGCTACATAGCACTAACTTGAAAATAATCCAATCCTCCTCTTTCCTCTTTTAATTCAAACAAAGCCAGTCAATGAATGTCTACCAATTCATTGTACGAACAGACCTATTCAACATTCTTATAATTGTACCTAAATGTTAGAAGAGAACTTGCATTCAAAGAAGAGACGGTTTTGGTGGTTTCTAGCTCCTGGTTATAGAACACATATATCAAATAAATTCATAAATCTTTTCACTCTATCTAATTTGCTTAGCCTTCCTTTAACTGCTAGCCACAATATGAATATAATCCTTTAGACTTTGAGAGAGTTGATAATTCACATTGAGAGAGTGCAAGGAGCTGGAGATCAACATCATGATTGTATATAAAGCCTCTTTAACCATATCATAGTCAACAATTACCCTTTAAAGAGAGGAGAGCTCACAAACTTCAGTTAATGGCCCTGCAGTGCACCAATTGTTATGCAAAATAGATGTAGAAGTTCCATTACCAACCTTGTGAATGATCTCTAACCTGATCCTCTCTCTAAGCTTGAGTACATGGATACATGTCCATGATAAATTGTGTTTTTGTCTCAAACACCCAAAATTCTTATTCCTTATATAGTATGCATTTATCCATTTGACTTGTAAGGAAACTTTACCATTTAGAATCATCTGAATTCTCCAGATCATTTGCACCTATTTAGTAATTTTTATAGGCATAGTCCTCTCTCATCCTTAGACAAACAGAGACCACTCCATATGACCTTCGCTAATGACTTTTAGGAATTGTCTGACCAAATAAATCTCCTTACTTGTTTAACTTTCTTGCTAATACTCTTAGGGAACTATAGATGAGAGGACCAATACACATGTAAACTATTTAGTATTGACTATAATTCTCCCTACTATTAATAAACACCAGCATGTAATTCTTAAATTGATTCTTTCAATAAGTAGTTTGAAATTTTGTGTATATTGGTCTCTTAAAAGAATTTGGGATTCCAGGCTAGGTAAGAGGGCGCTTAGAAGACTTCAATCTTGTTATTCATGCTAATCAATTGGCAATGTCATCTACCACAGAAGAAATGAACAACTAGTTTCTTTTCTTCGTTGATGGAGAGGCTTGAAAGAACATTGAAAATGTTTAGAGCTGTTATACGAACATTAATTGAATTAGCATCAACCTTGGAGAATAGAATTAAATCATTTGCAAACGATAAACATGTTATTCACAAGCTTTTACATTTGAAGTGAAATTTAAAGCTCTTTTCCTAGCTAGTCACCTGCTTTATAAGCCTAATTAGAACTTCCAGACTCAAGGTGAATAAGTAAGGGAAAAAAGGCTCCTCTTGCCTTAAACCTCTAGGAATCCTTTTATAAGTTTGGTGAGCTCTCCATTGACTAGTATGCCAAATGAAATGATAGTGATATATTGAGCAATCTAATCAATGAATTTAACAAGAAAACAAAAGGCGTACATGGTGTTTATTATAAAGCTCCAATCTAGTCATTCAAAGGTCATATGGCATTCAATCTTTGAAAATTCATGCTTGAATGCTTCCTATTATAGTGACCAGTTCTTAAAGTAACAATATGTTATCCCCTATTAACTTACCATTTATAAATGCCCCTTGAGAAGGTTAGCCAATTGATAAAGAACATATTTCAATTTGTTTGCAATTAGTTTTCAAACAACCTTATAGATGGTATTATAACATGAAATTAGTCTAAATTCCCTTATCAAATTAGGGGCTCATACCTTGGGAATCAATCATATGAAAGTCTTTTTCATCTCCCTCAACATTCTTCCTTTGTTGAAGAATTCTGACACTGCATCAGTCACTAGTGTGCTTGTGCTTGGCCAAATTTCATGGCAAAAATAGCCATTGATACCATCTGGTCCTGGTGCTTTATTGGGGTTTAATACAAAGATGGTTGCTTCCACATCATTTGGATTGAAAAGTCTGATTAATAGTTCAGCTACTTGAGTAGTAATCTACT
This sequence comes from Erythroxylum rufum, assembly GCA_027478365.1. Classification (NCBI taxonomy): domain Eukaryota; kingdom Viridiplantae; phylum Streptophyta; class Magnoliopsida; order Malpighiales; family Erythroxylaceae; genus Erythroxylum; species Erythroxylum rufum. Next base: position 25,065,768 of record JANIHZ010000006.1, on the reverse strand, counting down.
CTGTTATAATAGATTTCAAAAGGTGTAAGCCTCCTAATGAATGTCATCTTTGGAAGTTAGCAAACTACCACTTTTATCCCTTAAGGAATCAATTATATTTGTGTTGCTTTTTGATAAAATAGATTTATGAAAAAAAAACAACTTTTTGTCCCCCTCCTTCAACCAAAGTATTCTTGATCTTTATAGGTGAAAGATTGATCTCAGCTGCTTGGTTGTATTGAAGTAGAACAAATTTTTCCTCTTCTTGAAGAGCCATATCTTTAGGGGTAACATAGAGGGAACTTTAAATTTTCTCCAACTTCTCCTTTGCAGCTTTCACAGCCAACTAAGTGTTATTAAACCTCATCTCATTTAGACTTTTAAGCTATTTTTTCACCTATTGCAGCTTCCTCATACATATGTGGAGCTTGTGAAATTGAATGTTGAGATTAAGCCCTTTGATTAGATCTTCTTCAAATCCATCCACATCAACCAAAAAGTTGTTAAATCTAAATGGAAAGTTCCTTCTTTCAAAGATGAAGATGTTTTGCACCAAGATTAAGGTGAGGCATGATGGAAGAGAATTGTTATCCGTAGCTTTGGTTTTTGAAAAATTTGTCAACTATTAAGCATTTACCAAAGCGTTATCTAGTTTTTTCTCAAGAACCAACTCCTTTTTGGCTTATTATTTCAAATGTAAAAATGACGTCCCATTTTTAAGTTAGTAACTTAGTAGCTAGCACACTTGCGAAAATCATCAGTGTGGCTTCTTAGCCTAGCAATTCCTTCAGCCTCAATAAAGTGAATCATGCTACTAAAGTCACCAAGAACCAACCAAGGCTTATTCATAGTGGCTCTAATATCTCTCAATATTTTTCACAAAAGAATTCTCTAGAAAGCATGATCGAAAGCGTATATAAAAGTGAATCAGCTGATCATCAATAGATTATTGAGTATCCTCTAATTTACTTGGTTCATAAGCCACTACCTGTCTTCCATTATAATGATAGTGGTGGTTGCTGACGATGGTCCAGTGCTTCTTTAAGAGTCTCAAACTCTTATAATTATTCCAAAAGAACTATCAGAAATGGGTTAGTAACTTGAATGTAATCAACAAGCATTTGTTGTTTATTATGGCTACTAAGCCTCTTGATATTCTAGGCTAGGATTGACATTTGGAGGAGAGAGTTGAAGTTTTATGCTTCCTCTTAGAATTCCCTCTTAGTGACTCTTTACGAGTTCCTTTTCGCTTCCACCTCTCTTGTTGTCATGTTCAAATGAGAAAGAGGGTGTTTAATGCACCATTTTCTTATTCTTCAACTATAGAATGAGTTCCACTATTGTCATCCTTTTAAAAAGCATTCTTATCTATCCTTTATAGTGCTTTTTCTAAATTTTTATTTTTTGAGCATCTCTCTTTTCTAAAGTTTGTTCGTCATAATTGTATAATTTATTAAGTTCCTAGAATTTTGAAGCATTTACTATTAAAGTCCCATCCTTGGGTTTGAAGAGTATCACACAATCTCTAATCACTTTCCTTTGTAGTTTTCTCAGGCACCTCATTGTCTTTGCTACCAACCTCTTAGTTAGATTCTAGCTGCATAAGCTCCTTGTATTCATCGGTATGGAAAGTTTTTCTAGTTGGTTTATATGCTTTCTTTTATAGAACCACATTATGCCTCCATATATGTGACCAATACAACATCATCAAATAGGTTGTCTTCTTCATCTAGCCTTTATAGAGGGATAGTCTTTGGTAGATTTTGGTTCATATAAATGAGTACAAACACTATAGCATAGCTCACTCTCCTCATATTTTTAGTTGATTCATCTAAACACAAAGATTTGTTAATGAAACTTGTCAAGTGACTCAGGCCCTTAATGGTCCAATGTTCTAGAGGGATGTTGCAACTAAAGGGGGATCCATTTTTGCTTAAGATTATGGAGCTTGATGCTAGGTTTCCAAGTTTTTCAAAAGAGGTTTGAAGTTGTAGTGCTAGGGGCCAAATTCAAGAATCTTTTGAGCTTGATTAAGAGAGTTAAACTTGAAAGAGGAACAAGTTTTCATCATTGAGTAGAACGTTTTTAGACCATGTTGCTTCCATTAGTAATTTGCTTAAGCATTTTAAGGCTTGGAATGGGGGTCTTTTATCCATGAAAAATCCTAACACGGTTGCCTCCTGCTTTGTTACAGTTTTTTTCAAGATGTCTACGTTAGGAGCCACTAGTGTTCTCCCATCTGAAGAACTAGGAGGGCAATAGTGAAACTTTAGTGATCATAAAGTATCACCTAGAACTTGTCTCCAATTCTTCCTATTGAAGGCTTTGGTTTGGGATCTCTAGGTAGAGGTACAAGTTTCCTAAGTTGAGGTTTGAGTAACATAAGTAGCTTTAAAGGTCTAGTAAAGGTGAGATAAGAATTAAAGGTGAAAATTCCTCAGAAGTTAGAAGCTCAGAGTTTGACATTATGCTAGAAAAGGAAAATAAAAAGATGGGCATATAGGAGGACAAAATGAATTCCTAAAAGAAGAAATTAGAGGTAGAAAATATGAGAGGAAGAAGGGAAACGAGAAACCAAATGAAGTTGTTACTAGAAACTAAATGAAGTTGGAGAAAGTTGAGTAAACCAAAAATCAAAGCATGATTTTAGAGTAGTTGAAGCTAGAGCCCCAACTCATTTATTACCTATAAAATAGTATTTAACCTCAAGTATTATGGCATTGTCTTTAGAAATACACAAGAGCATTGATTGCATACACATTAAGCTAAATAGTTTGATTATGTGGGACATGAATTATTAAAACCATGCATGAGGTTTTTATCTTGCATGATTCCTATTAGATAAAGACTTCTAGAAACATAGGTTTATTAGATGAAATAGGCATCCATCACATGTTAGAATCTCATTACACAATTTTTGACATTGGAAGGTGATAAGGGAGACCTACTAAAACCTAATTTAGTAAGGTCAAGCAGCATACTAAAGATTAGTAATTTATTCAACTCTCAAAAATTTTGCCTTTGTTACTTTAAAAGGAGAAGAAAGTAGCCCTTACGATGCAGAAAAGCTTAAGGACTATAAAAGAAACAAAGGAATCAAAATTAGTCAACCACAGAATTGAGTTGATAGCAAAGAAAACAAGGGCAGAAGTTTAGATTATGTTATAATTCCTTATTAGATAGGAAGTAGAGATAAGATAACTAAGTTATTTTAGTTTAGATATGTTATCGTATTCGTTTACGACTTAAGCTTGTATAATTTTTATTACAATAGGATTTAAATTTGCTAGTAACCTTTTTCTACTAGAACAAGTGTTCTAAGGACTTCTCTATAAATATATGTACTCTACCTTTCAATAACAAGATATCCTGAACTTTTTTACAAACTAGAGTTTTCAACTAAAGGGTGTATTGCTTTCTTATAAGAGTTATTCTTAGACCCTAAGAATGATTCCTAGTTTCCTACCCCCCCTCCT
>JANIHZ010000006.1:25046054-25057803 GCA_027478365.1 Erythroxylum rufum | reverse complement strand
TGTAGTAGGGTTAGTTGAGATTTTGGCATTTGGCTTTGTAGTGTGGCTTGAAAATGCCACTTTGGTTTGTTGATGTATATGAGTTATGAATCAATGTATAAAGTTGGGTTTGTGTATGATTTTGGGACATGAGTTATGATTGTTTATGAATATGAGTGGTTTGAATCGAATTATGAATTGGTATTTTGATTTTGAGATGTGTATAAATAAGGTTGTTTATGATGATGGATTTTTGAATTGAGACTTATTGAAGTGTTTAGGTATAGATTGCGTTTGCTGGTGTTTCGGATTCCGGACGGGAGGTTCGATGATTTTGAGTTGTGTTTGGACATTATAGAAGTGTGTAAAATCTTTTGCAGATTTTTGGGCTGTATAAAATACAACCGTTATGCTACCTGATTTTCGTTTTGTAAATCCATTCCGTTCTATCGAATCCGCGTTCGATTTGTTTGATTTATTTCCGCTTCGACTTTTGATTCATTTTTTATACTTCCGCTAATTGATTTCCGAACCGTTCCATCGATTTTTTGATTTCTTTTTGTTTCTGTTTCTATTTTCCGTCCGTTTGCCAGTTGGGGTTCGATTCCGAGATCGGGTCACAACATTTTATATCTTGGTGGGGACACGCCACCCTTGTGGGATACGCATTCAGATGACACTTAGGATGTCAGGCCTGTGACTCACGAGGGCGGGGTGCCCAACTTTCATACTTTAATTTATGAGATCAATTGCTTTCTTCATAAGAAAGAAACATAATGTGTGCTAGTTTTACCATTTCAACAATATCCAGTCTTGATGAAACGACAACTAGAAACATTTAGGAATAACACATAAGTGTAAATTGAATCTCATAATTATGATCTTATCATAATTTCAATTGCACAGTAATTATTCCAACGATTTTATCTTTAGTATTAAAACGTAAAATATTAATCAAATTAATACATAAAGATAAATAAAGCCTTTTCATTAATTCAAAATAATGTCATACATTAATTTGTATCTAATTGATTGGCTGCAAGGGCATAAACTAACAATCTCCCACTTGCAATAAAGCCAATCCCCTATGAATCTAATTCCATGTCGATCTATATGTCGATCATCTCTCTTTGAGACAATGGCTTAGTAAGAGGATCTGCCAGATTCTCTTCAGTGGGAACTCGCTCTAATGTTATGTCTTTCCGCTCCACTATCTCCCTGATCAAGTGAAACTTCTTGAGTACATGTTTGGACCATTGATGAGACCTGGGTTCCTTTGCTTGCGCAATAGCACCGTTGTTGTAAAAATACAATACTATGGGCTCAACAATGCTAGGAACCGCTCTAAGTTTAGTGATGAACTTCTTGATCCGAACTACTTCCTTTTCCGCCTCTAACGCTGAAATGTACTCTGCTTCGGTTGTTGAATCTACGTTGGTTGGTTGTTTGGAACTCTTCCAACTATCCGCACCACTATAAAAAGTAAAAATATGCCCTGACTGTGATCTACTATCGTCTTGATCAGACTGGAAACTGGCATCTGAATAACCCTATCATAGTTAGAGGGGTTAATTTGAAACTCTTATAAACCACCTTCCAACTGGCTTTTATAAATTCAACTTAAATGATAGATTAGTTACTAAAGAGATTGTATGGTTGCTTACCAAGTGATGATGAGGTTCTACTTTGTAGTAACTTATTTTTCCTCATTTTGTTTTTGTATTAATAGGTTCTTGTAAACTAAACATTGTGTTCTTATAGGCTCATTCCTTGAATCAATATTATTCTTTCAATTTCCAAACAAGGGAATAAAGTACCAAAAAATTTAAAATATCATCTACGCAAATATATAAGAAGGAAAAGAAGAATGATAAGTCTCTTTTTCTATGGAAAAATTGGACACCATTAGAAAGTGTTCCTAAAATGTAAGGAATATTTCTAGTTCTTTTGTATGCTTAGAATTAAATTTGAAAGAAGTTCATTTTAATACTTAGTGGATTGATTTTGATTTCTACACATATTACAAATATGATGTAATGATTTCTTACAACCCAAACTATTAGCCCAAATAAAGATTTTGTGTTTATAGGTAATCCAAGATCAAAGCTTAAGTTAAAGCTATTCAAACTTATCATTTGATTTTAGAAATTGTACATTATTGAGATCTTTTCTAAATACTTACTTGAATTTAATTTCTTTCTTTAAACTTGATATAATTGGAGATTACCTTAATTAGAAATAGATGTTGTAGTTTTACTAAAGAATACTCATTTCATTCATTCTCACTTTCTTTTGAACGGTTTATACAATAAGCTTGATAATCCTTTTGTTGAGACTCTAATGTTGGTATTAAAAGATGAGCTACTTATGTCATAAACATTTGAGTCATATATTCAAAGAAAGAATACAAAGATTGGTAAGGAATGGAATCCTTCCTAAATTGAATTTCACAAATCTTAGTATATAGGTGAATTATATTAAAAGAAAATAAGTGAAAAATAAAATTAAGGAAATGGCTATAAGAAGCACCTAGCTCCTTAAACTTGTATATGTTAATATACGTGGGCATTTTGATGTTCCATCTTTTAGTGGAGAAATATATTTTGTCACCTTTATTCATGATCTTTTATGTTATAGATACATCTATTTACTGTATGAGGAATCTTAATTAGTAAATGTCTTAAAGGTGTTTATTGATGAGGTTGAATCATCATCAAACAAAATGGTGAAAGTCTTAAAGTATAATAGAAGTGGTGAATATTATTGATTGGATCTATCTGCATATGCAAAACATCCATTGTAGTAAGTAATAAACTATAAAGTATTTTAGAGTATCATTCTTATAAGGACTATATGACTATTCTTATTCATCCTAGCTAAACACTACAATTAAATCAAATAAGAACTCATAAAAAATAGATTACTTAATTAATGAAAGAAAAATAGTTAAGCTAGTGGAAAGAAATCAATAAGACAATGCTTTAAGGTTCACTTATGTGAAATTCTAATTATCATGGTTGAAATAACAATTAACTTCAAGCATCTATACTCTCTCTTAAGGCACACAAGTGTATCTAATTAGGTAATTACTAACTTTTGATGTGAATTTAAAAATAATCAAATTCATTAATCATAGTTAATTAATTTATTTATAACCTTAGGTTTATTTGTTTTTGTTTTTTCCCTATTTTTTGTTGTGGTTTTCATGAAAAAAGAAACAAGTTGTTAAAATGCCTTGGTTGAGTATTGTTGTCATTTCTTGTTTTCAAAAATAAAAAAAAACCGCAACAAATTTATAGAAACATTAAAAAGTTGTTTTTATATGTTTTTAAAATAGGTTTCTTTTTTCATAAAAACAACACGTCCCTATTTTTTCTATCTTTTGTGTTTACTGCCCTATGCTTGCTCCTTCACCATTTACCTTTTCATGTTACTCTACCTCCTCTGCCCATTCCTTTGCTCGGTTTCCACCAACAAGTCCTGTACAATATGGCTAGACTACCTTCGTTCTAGCAAAGGCTTTACAGAAGTTGACAACCTCGAACTCAACCTCGACCACTTCCTTGACAACAGCAATGAAGATGATAATGCTAATCCGATGATAATCGACTCACTTTCCTGAGACAAGCCATGAAGGAGATTTGTAGTGAGAGCAGAGACAAAGAATGGTTTAACGTAGTCACTAGTGTTCTCTATGGCCTCTTCAACATAAGTCACCCTAACCAAAATCCCTAACTACATCTAGGTGGTTCTCACAAAGGTCATTTGGGTTCATGTAGAATGTGACACCTAGTGATTTGCCTACTCCCACATAGCTAGTTTGCAAATAAGCAATAACAGTATGGCCTAAATGTGAAAATGTCTTCGTTAGGAACTGAGCAAAGTTTTTGAATATGATAATAACGATTTTCAGTGATTGGGATTTGAGGTGCAACAATTGGAGATGGGACTCATAGTCATAGAATTGAGCGACATCGATGACGGCTATATGGAGGCGATGCAAGTTGTGGGGTATGGAAGTTTGACAAGTTAGTCTTTAGAAAGAAGAATGTTTGGAAATTAAGGGACAAAAGAGTTATATCATTGGTTGGTCCTAACAAAAAAAGAAAGAAACTTGAGATGGGTCCTGGAGATCGGAATGGAACTTTTGTTCCTAAGAAAAAAGCAAAGCTTTTGAGCCAAGAAATGGGTTCCTCTAATGTTGTTACTGTAGGAGACTTAGCCCTGTCAAGTAATGTAATTTTCTTGGTGAGTGATTAATGTAATTTACTAACTTATATAATTTTATTATATATAATAAAGTGCAAATTTCTTTACTTATATAAATATATCTTTTTTATTTATAATCACAATGGGAATTAATTAATTTCAAAACATAATATATTATATTGAAAATAATTAACATAAGAGCATAATTAAAAAAATAGAAACAAGATGATAAAATAAAGCATGTTTTTGTTTTTAGTTTTTTACGTACAAATCTCAACCAAACAAGTTTTTGTTTTTAGTTTTTTTATTGGAAATCTCAACCAAACAAGGTTTTGTTTTATTAAATTAGAAAAATAACAACCAAAAATAGAAAACTAAAAATAAAAACCACAACAAAAAAATAGAAGTGGAATCAAATGAAACCTTAGTCTAGGGTAATTTCTTTCTCTAAATCTAGAATGGTTTTCTTTTAGCACATAGATCATACTTCTCCTTTTAGTCCTTCATATAATTCCTAAAATTAAATCTATGGTGATCAGGCATAAATCCAACAGGTAAAAACAAAGAGAATAAATTTAACTAAACAAATAATCCATCATGTGTTGATAAGTAAGGATCCTCACAAGTTGCATCTATAAACTTAACTAACGTTTTAGCTACTACACAAAATTAAAACAATATGAAAATAAATAATTCTTAATATATGAGAAAGAAGATAAAGAAATAATTAGAAGAGTTGTTACAATCCATCCAATCTTGCTCCCAATCCCTCTTTGATATTAAGAAATATAAAAATAATAACTTAATGACAAGGGAGGTTGTCACTAGCCTTTGGAGTCTCTTACAAATTCCTCCACTAAGAGAACTTATAATTTAGGGTTCATATAAAAGAGTTCTAATGTGATTAAACTTGTAATTATGTATATCCGTAGAGTGCTTGGTATAAGAATCAAAGTGAATCAAATTCTAAACCAACATTGATTAGCTTACAGAAAAAATCTCTCATTACACAATAAGACTAATATAGGTTCCATTGCATGTCTGGTGCCTGTTACATAGTGCATCTATATACTCCTTCATTTTCTAACAAGTGTAAGTCTGAGTTGGTCTATTATGCAAATTTATTTTCCATTATGTTAACTTCTAATTGAATCTAGTTTCTCCTCAATAAAACAACTACAGATAAATTTGCATTCAAATTTAAGAGTTTTCCTTTAAGTCATCACCTACAAGAAAGTGAACTAAATATAGGAAAGCATTATATAATTCATATTAAACATGCTATAAAGATACTAAAGCATTATATAATTCATATTAAACATGCTATAAAGATACTAAAGCATTTTATAATTCATATTAATCATGCTATAAACATGCTAAGTAGTTAAACCCTAATAACATGTAAAATATAGCCCTATCAAATTCGCTTACACTTAACTCATTGCTTGTCCTCAAGCAATTAACAACAAAATATTAGCTAACTAGACTAACCAACTAAAACAACAAACAATTCCACTTTTATAGGTGTTCAGTGGCATTTACTATATACCAAAAGCGTTTAAACCCCTATGTGTCCTTAGCAAAGGATTTATAGTCTCTTAAGGAATTACTAAAATGATACCTACAAATATTTATCTGCACATAACCTTTATAGTTAATAACATAATATATATATATTTAAGTCTCAATTGAATTATAAAACTTAAACACATGATACTTCTTATATAAATCACTATACAACAAATTAATGTTAACACTATTCTAACTCCTTTTTTAAGCCCAAATATTTCAACTTGACTTTTTCCTCACAAGGTATCACTTATTCACACAAGTGTTCAAATTTTGAATAAGGTACACTTATAGTGTTATTATAAAATTGAACTTACCATATGTTTGAAAATCATATAATCTCTAATATTCAAATAGATTTATATAAGAAATATTAAAGGGGATTTAAATTAGTCATAAAAATAAGTATGCTAACAAAGGAAGGTAATAAGGAAAAACAAAAAATATATCTTGCAAAGCCCACTCTTCATTCTTTTTAAGTATAAGAAAACTATGTCTACCGATTTCCAACAATTTTTTTAAAAAAAATCTCATTTTTTGACATGAATTTTCCTTTTTACATTGTCCATTTTCATACATTACTAGTACCATCTTCTCACACTTATATCTTTACATACCATAGCTAAAAAACCACATAAAATCATAGGAAAAACATTTATTAATCATGAATTAGTGTGTCAACCCAAGACCATCAACAAATTATTAAAAGGTAATACTCAGCAATAGATTCCTTGTAATTGCAATTACTTGTTTTCTTTTAAGCTCAAGGCTCTTTGGGAAAGGATTACAAACAAAAAGGATAATAGTTCATGAAATGCTAAAAGGATCTCACTAATGGATTATAATATAAAGGGTAGGCAATTTGGCTCAAATATAAATCTTGAGTTCCTTTATCATTTTAATGCTTGTATATATCTTATATGTAATCTTGAAAAGATGAAACTTAAGTTCTTAAAATCCAAATCAAGAAGATATCCACATTCAATCTATAAAAATTTACATGCAAGATCAAATTCTTATAGTATCATTAAAGTCAAATCAAAGTATTATCACTTAACAAAAAAGTCAAGATTCTATTACAATCACTTAATCATTTTATGTACCTAACCTTTCAAACCATTTCTAACTAATAAATATACATACACTCATTTTATTAACCTAAATCAACTAATGAGATCCTAAACAAAAACTAAAAAGAAAGCTAAAAATGAAAAATATTAAACCTAAAACATATTAAAACCCATAAACTAAAAGAAGTCATAGAAGACATAAAGAAACACATTCTAAAGAAAATTCATATTCTTAGATATTTTCCCCTATACTTAAATATAACATTGTCCTAAAAATCAAAGAAATAATATAATAAAAGAAAACGTGAGACTTAATGAAGTTAATGAAATCTTCCTTAATCCATACCAAAATTGATGAGTTAAAATCCTATAAAATCCATAAAAATACCTATAAAATAAGTAAATTAAATATTAGCAGAGAACTAAAATTTATAAGCTAAAATAAAAGTAATAAAGGAATTGAATGTTGGGTTTCCTCCCATCAAGTGATTCTTTAGAAGTTTTTTAGTTGGAATTCTTACTCAAGCCTTTCATCTTGAATCCATTATTCAAGATCTTCTTCCACTCTTCATTTGAATCAAAGGCATAGTAGCTCTAAAATACGCTATATGCTATAGCAAAATTGGGTTTATGATGGACTACCTTCTAAGTATACTAATATTTTTTCAATTGAAAAACTTCTACTATTATAAGAAATAATAAAACTCTATAGATCTTAGTTTATCTATAGTGGTTTATATCGACAGATGACGAAACACTTCTAAATTATCTTGATTGGTGAGAATTCCTTGATAACCTTCTTCTTTGGCTTCTTCTTCTTCTCTTCCTCCTTCTCCTTTTTATTTATTTTTTCAAGTTTACTAACTTCTTCACTTTCTCCTCTATATCAAATTCAAATATCAAGTGTTTCACCACTCCTAATTTTAATAGCTATCAGTTATAATTATATCACTAAGTTGTGAATGGATGTACAATTTGACTATACCATTTTTTTCTAATTTTTCATCAATGGGAAGTATGAATTGCTTAAGCATCTCTTCCATCTTATTTTTTTTAAAAGGTGGTTGTTGTTAAAATTGAGGTCATTGTTGGAACCCAGGTGGTCTATAGGTTTGCCCACTCTAGCTCTTCACTCCTTACAAAAGAATATCGGATAGATATTCTACCTTAGATTGTACATATTGTAGAATCTGATGATAATCATGTTTTCAGGAGTTAGATGATAATAATGTTTTCTATGTGTTTTTTAGATGATAATCATGTTTTCAGGACTTAGAATTGTGATATTGTTAGTTTTTCTATGTGTTTTAATTGTTTGATTAGTTTAGAGCAAAAATTTGATTTTAATTTTATGTTTTAAGGTGTGTTTGTGAGTGAATGGAAACAGGAAATTGAAGAAAATAGAAGAACCAGAAGCATGGAAGCGTGCCACAATCGTGGAAGCATGGAGTTTTTTTTCATGATCGTGGTCCCATGCATGATCATGACAGGGGTTGAAACAATGCAAGCTATGATTGTGGCAAGGTGTTTTCTAGCTCGTGAGATCTTTCTATTCTGGACGTTTTGGAGCTATTTTTGAAACTAAATTAAACATAAAAACCCTAAAAACAATCGCAGGAGCCTTAAGAATTATTTGAGGACAAGAAAAAAAAAAGGCAGCCACCATCAGATTCAAAGAAGATCAAGAAGAGAAATTAAGAACACTCCAAATTTTCCAGATTTCAAGATCAAATCACCAATTAGTTTCACTTTCTTTTCTCTTTATATATTTCATTGTCTTGGATGTTGATTTGGATTATTAGGATTTTAAATATGATAATGATTTTCTAAATTCATATTAGAGATTATTCTTGGTCTATTTGGTTAAATTTGATTCTTATTGATTTCAATACTTCTATGAATGCTTTGTGATATTTGTTATGCTTATACTTGGTAATAAATTGAGAGAGTGATGGTAATAAATTGAGAGAGAGAGAATCAAGTTATTTATGTATAACTTAATATACCTACAAATATTAGACTAATAAACAATTAAAGAGAAATCTTTATTGTGAATTAATTATCCTTTGGATTGCTTCAAATCTAATCGAATAGTTATGAGTAGTTTTATGAAAGGAGAGGTTGCAATTCTATTATTAATGAATTCAATTGGGATTACTTAATTAGATCTCAAGAGAGGTTAATCAAAACTTTAGGATATCTAGGATCAAACATAAATTAAATCAACAAGATAAAGCAAAGACAAAGCAAGGATAGAATAATTCCTAAGTTTCTAGCTTTGATCAACTCTATTCTTATTGGTAGCTCAATTATTCAATTGTTTTGGTTTATTAGTTATTTTAATTTCAGTAATTTATTTTAATTCAATCAATCTTTTAGTGTCTTAAAGAAAGTTTTATTTAATATGTTAGGTTTTTAATTAATCCTCTAGGGAATGATACCTTTTGTACTGTAAGTTATGATCTATATACTTGCAGTATTGAAAGTTTCTATATAAAACTTATCAAAAAATTTTTGGTGGCGTTACTATATGCTTAATTAACATCTGATATGATTTGAATTCCTTTGATTTAAAAATTTGATACTTCTTCTTGTGTGATTCCAGGTGCATGAACACAAGGATCACTAGAAGTTCAAGCAAAGTAAAAGACACACAAACTTTAGGCATCTTAAAGCAAGAAAGAGAGATTCAAAGAGCCAAATGCCAAGAATTAATAGAAAGAACAATGACAGGTTAAATAAATCATAAAAAATAGAAAATTCTCATGGACTTCATGAGGCAAGGGTTCATCGCTAATCAACACAGAATTACTCTACTAGCAATGCAAATGAACACGTTCAAGATTAAACCAGCGTAGTTAAACATGTGCAAACAATGTATAATTTTATGGTTTGGCCAATGAGGATTCGACTGCTCATCTGGCTAATTTCATAGAGATTATTGACATATTATGGTTTAATATGTTGTCAGAAGATAAATCAAGAATGAGGTTCTTCCCCTTTACACTCAAGGATAGAGGTAAGACAAGGTTGAGTTCCCTCAACCTAGCAAATGTTACAACATCAGAGTAGTTGGTGTAAGTTTTTGATGCTACGTACTTCCCTCTAACAAAGACAACGAGGCTTATAAAGAAAATTACAAATTTCTATCAAAATAAAGGTAAGTCTCCATATGATGCATGGTAACGATTTAACGAGTTACGGAGGAGTTATTCGCATCATAACTTGCTAAGGGAGTTCCTTTTGTAAACATTTTATAACGAAGTTAATCCACCACATGAGGCACCATTGTTGAAGATGTTAGAGGATCATTAATGAGAAAATAGTTAAGGAGGAGAGTGATTTGTTAGAGGAGATAGAGAAAAATAGTTGTTGTTAGAGGAGATAGAGAAAAATAGTTGTCTTTAGAATTTGGAATGAAGTAAACAACAGTTGATTTCTATAAATTCAGTGACAACATTACAAGTTGAGGCACAATAGAGGCAATTCAAAATAGATACGAGCTATGCAAATAAGAGAACCATATCACAACTAATTGCTTCTTAGTGAGAAAATACAATATGGAGCAACTGAACTTTATGGGAGAATAATTTGGTCGAGGAGGTAATAATCCTTACTCAAATACTTACAATCTTAGGTGGAAGAAGCACCCAAATTTCTCTTGGTATAACAATGCAGGGGCTCAAATGAGAACTCAAGGCCTACCAGGATTTCAACAAGACAAGTCTAGTCCATGGGAATTAAAGATGGACAATTTAATGGACATGCCAAATTCCAAGTTCATAAGTCTAGAAGTGGCACAATAAAGGATGGAAGTGAAATTTGATCAAATAGAAAAGAATCATGCCTCTTATATTCACAATATGGAGGTTCAAGTAGGCCAATTAGCCAATGCATTCTCTACAGAAAGTGTGGGGAGGCTCCTACGCAATACGAAAGCAAATCTAAGGCAATAACTTAAGGCTATCACACTTAAGAGTGAAAAAGAACTAGTAGAAAAAGAAAGTTGAACCCCACCATATAGAAGACCAAGAGAAGAAGAAAAAGGATGAATAGAAGAATGAGGATCCTCCTTACGTTCCTCCTCCACCATATCCACCAAAGATTCCTTTCCCATAAAGACTTAAAATGAACAAATTGGATGCAAATTTTGAAAAGTTTTGTGGAAAAGATGAAGATGTTGTAAATGAACTTGTATTTTGTGGACGATCTAGAACATATGCCCAAGCACATGAAGATCCTAAAATAGATACTATCAAAACATATACTTAGGAGGACAACCAAATGATTGCTCTGACTGAAATCTGCAGTTCCATCATCACCATTCATATACCTTCAAAATTAAAGGACCTAGGGAGTTTTGTGATACCTTGTGTTATTGGTGATTTAGAGTTTGCTAAAATTTTATGTGACTTAGGTGTAAGTATTAACCAAATGTCTTTGTTGATTTATGCTCATTTAGTTAATGGATCGATCGATTAAGAAACCATTTTTTATTGTAGAGGACAACCATCATCAAAGTGGAAAAATTCATTATTCATGTGGACTTCATGGTATTATATTTTGAAGAGGATAGGAATTGCTTACTTATTCTTGACAAGCCATTCATGAATACTGGGAGAGCTTTGATTGATGTTTGTGAAGGCAAACTTATTCTTTAGATTGGTGAGATCAAATAGAGTCTTGAAGAATCCGAAGGAAATTAGCTCTTGTATGAATATAGACATTGATAGGTAATTTTCCAAATTTTAAATTTAAACCTCTTATTCTACATTTATACAGATTGGAAGTCGCAATATAGATAAGTATCGTCCCACAGGGATTGGCAAGTCATCGAAATGATCCAAATTTCATTTTGTTCAAGAAACTCAAATAATTAGATTTGAAAGATCCAAAATATAAAAATTAAGAGTCATACATAC
>JANIHZ010000006.1:24966182-24979054 GCA_027478365.1 Erythroxylum rufum | reverse complement strand
ACATCCAAGTTAATTCTAAACATCTCATACTTACAGTTTATGAGATCCACTGCTTGATCAAATCAAAGAGTATAGCATGTGCCAGTCTATTCGGATTAACAATATTCTATCTCATTAATCCTATGACTAGGGATAATTTAAATACTAATATAATTGAACACGATAGAAATCTCATTATCATGATCTCATCATGATTTTTTTCATGCTATGTTTTTTATCATGAACTTCATTAACTCGATTTAAGATCGACATTAATTTATAAATACTAATATCAAATTAATGAAAATTGCCTTTCACTTTATTAATCAAAATAAAGTTTATACAAAAGTGTTAAAAGTGGTTGTCTTTAAAACACTACTCTAACGTGTGGTTCTTTAGCTTCAACCTCTGCTAAGTTCTTAGGGTTTGCTTGCATGTCTGTAATTCTCAAGATTAACCCAAGGAGGCACCACAAAAATATCATCTCTTTTATAAAGAGGGACGTATCTTTCTCTTACAAGGAAATAGCTAGAAGGCGATTGCATTCTCTAATATTCCATTGCATTAGATGTAGGATGCCCTCAAATCCTTCGGAGATTTGTTTTGCTAAAGCAAGTAAATTCTACCCAACAAATTGTATCAGAGCGACGGACAATTTGTTAACCTTCTCTTTTAATATGTTGATTATATCGACCATAGAGGTCAAATAAGAATTCAATTTTGAAATTTTGTTTGTGCAAGCAACATTGTTTCATTGTGGCGATTTTAGATTCTTGCCAATAGGAAAGTTAGTTGAAGATAAGGCTGCCTTTTTAATTTTTTGTACCATTTGGGATACAAAGCCTTGATTCTCTACTGTTGTAGGGACTTCTTCCCCCAAGACTAGAGACAAAGTGATTTCTTTTCCATCATCTATTCGTGGCATCATTGTCCTACTGGGTGTGCCAAATTGTTAGCATTAATTGGAAATTTGAGCATGTCAGGGAGAAATTATCTAAAAATTGGTACCTAACTTTTTACAATATAAATGGGCTTCGAAAAACTTAAAAAATTGGAGTTTTAAGGTACAAAAAGTGCTAAAATACGTTGGAAAAAATTTGAAGTAAAGAAATTAATTAACTATCTAAAAGAAAATTACAAACTACAAAAGAAAATTCCAATATAACTAAGATGAATTCGCAATATAAAAAATGTTAAAAAGTACATTTTTGTAATATGCTGATTGTTTTCTCTAAAGATTGATTTTTGTTGTACTGTGATTACATTTCTTTACCTCATGATGCTGGTGAATTTATAATCCTCTCATTCTTAAGTAATTTTTATTGTACTCATCCACGTCCATATATTCTAGCTACCTACCGACTCTTATCTCTTTAACTTCCATATCAGGGACTTCTACCAGAAATAGCTTCCTTTCTTCCAACCTCCTCAATCAATTTTTATCGACTACGTTCTACCATTTTCTCTACTTCCATATTCTGCATTTCCAAACATATCTTCTCACTTCCCTTTTTAGTTCATGTATTTTTTAACTAAACATTTATCGAACTTTCATTTTGCTAACTCCATTTTAAAGGGTTTTTGGCCCAAATGAATTGAATCATTTTTAGGTTATCAATATTGCCTTGGGAATAGCTAAATCTGAAGATGACAATTACGAGCTGGAGTCAAATTCAGCTGCACACGGGTGATAACAATCTCATTCTAGTTCAGGAAGAAATCTTGAGAACTATTCTATCTCGTCAGGTTTCTGCTAATTCTAAGCTTGCTTGGACTTGATACACAGCTTATTATTGTGTTCACGTTCTTATGCTTGCTCAACCCCATTCATATGAACCTTGAAGGTGAAGGACGGTGCATTGTACAATCTTAAATTTATAAAATTTACATTTACATGCCACCATGTCACTTTTATATAGTTATTTCCCATTTTGCTCCTTCGCTGCTTACTGCTTGTTTATCATGAATATCTGAGTAACCTGTAGCTCGTCCTCGGCAAATCTACAAGGGCACGTTGGAGGGGTAGTCCTGTGGATGTTTATTGATGGTTTCTCTGAGTTGTTTGTCTTGCTCGATAAGATTCCCAGGTGGAACATGGTAGACATCAGCAAACAATTCTTTGAGTGGTGGCATCTCCGCTTTCTCTGCCTCTTGGATTGCTCCCAATATCTGTGGACAAGTAAATTGCAGACGAAAACATGTCATGAGATTTGCCAATCAGAACTTTGTGTAAAAAGGACGTAAACTATTTCTCAGCATTGGTAACCTGCTTCCTCATGCTGCTTCGAAGCTCTGATTCTTCTTTTCCGCTCCACCAACCATTTGCTTCGATCCATTTCCTGAATCTGTTAACAGGGTTTCGTGCCCTTTTCCAGTATTCGATTTCTTTGAGGGTTCGATATTTGGTAGAGTCATCTGACGTCGAATGGTGTCCAACTCTATAAGTAAGAGCCTGAGAAAGTAACAGGCTACCTGGTTATAGAAAGTTCGATTCTTAAAACCAAGATTTTCAATACATTTGTGGAAATAATAGGATCCTATAGATAAATTGTTATAACGGGTTTGATTACCGTTGAGGTCCGCAATTTATAATACTGTTAACCGAATTATATAGCTAAGGGAATACATGTTTGCTGTATAATGCTCAGAAAAGTTGAGTACCTCAATTAATACAGGCGTTTGCTCAGTTATGGCAATTTGACGGGCTCTTTGAATAGCACTATAAACTGCTAGAGCATCGTTTCCATCTACTCGAATGGCTTGAATTCCGTAAGCTTGACCTTTAACCACAATTCCGTCACCTGTTAAAGCAACAACGATTTGTTTTAGGAAAAGATCACTGTACAATCAATTTCCTCTTCATAATCATGATAAACATTACTTTCTGGTAACAAAATTTGTTTTGGATGTTTTTATTAGAAGGAATCAAAACATTACTTCGAAATTGCTCTCTTATGTGTGTACTAATCGCCCAGCCATTGTTGCGACAGATAAAGATCACTGGGGCTTCCATAACAGCCGCAAAGTTCAAAGCAGCATGAAAATCTCCCTACAACATAAGACACTCGGAAGTTAAGACCAAAAAAAAAGTTTTTCAGGGCATAAAGGGACAAAGATTCGTTCTTTGTGATAATACCTCACTGGTACCACCATCCCCAGTGTATGTAACCACACAAGCATCCTTCTTGTCCATTTTGAGGGCATATCCAACACCAGCAGCTTGAGGAAGTTGAGTCCTGAAAAAGATTTACAGACACCAAATCACGAATTGTCAGGCTCAAGTGAAAAATCTAAATCCAGATATAAACAAGAGGATAAAGTAGTAACTGTGATAAAAGGTGACATGTATCTTACCCTACAGGTGATGAAATAGTGAAGTAATTAAGCTTATTAGACCCATAGTGGATTGGCATCTGCCGACCTTTTCCGTAATCAGCATTGTTACCAAACAATTGGTTTGCAAATTCTTGTATTGTGAAACCCCGCCAGAGTAGAACACCAGGCTCTCGGTACTGAGATTCAGAAGCAAACCATAAAGGATCATTTGAACCCCGTCACATGATAACTGAACAGATATTTTGGTACCATGATTATTAACCTGAGGCAACACGACGTCTTCTTCCCTAAGTGCAGCTGCTGATGCTATACCTATAGCTTCTTCGCCAGTTGAGGTTAGGTAGAAGGAAATCCTTCCTTGCCTTTGTGCTTCATAGAAAATTGTGTCCATCACTTGTAGGGTGGCCATATTGGAATACATCTTTACTGCAATTTCCTCATTCACCTGTTAATGGCGTAAGGGGTTCAATGATCATGGTCAATCTGTTATACTTGCAATGTTACCGGAGATACTAGGTCTGGAAAACACGACATGACCCTGAAAGTGAAACCTTTCAACATTTTCTTGACCGATATAAGTTGCTGGTGAGAGTCCATAAATTAAGTTTAATAGAAGGTATTGATAAAGAAGGAATAATACCTGATTAAAATCACTGCCAACGATAAGATCTCCATTGTCGTCAAGGACACGGTAACAAGGTACTCTGGTTTGGTTCAACCCAGCTAAGAATCGCATTTCAGTTGTATATGATACATTCGCTCCAGGAAAATCCAAGGCCTAACCCACAGTACATCTCCAAATTCAAACTTCCAAACAATTTCTAGCAAAGTAATTAGATATAGAAAAGAAGTAAACATCATCCTGTTGGTCTATTCCCTGGACCAAGAAAAAAGGACAGTTGGAAAGTCCACAGGAAGCTTGTCCCGGTAAGATTCTGTTTCACTTATCATACGGAGCTGATCAAGTCAGTAGCCGTACTTAGAAATCCGGAAATAGTTATCATGTTGCTCTTGTGCATCTGAAACAACAATTGTGTTTTCATCTCATGTTTCTTAACCATATAATGGCGCTAGAACCCATCCAAGTTCTTTTATTTGGGTAAAAAGAGAGTGTAATAGTGCAATATATAGAAGCTCAACAATTACAATCATGCACATTAATAGTGCAATATATAGAGGCCCACACCTCAGAGCCCATTGGGTGCTTGCGTTAATTACTCTAATGTACCTTCAAGCTTCAGGTCCGGAAAGAAGAATAATGGAATAACGAAGACAAAAGAGTCGGCTAAGATGAGCTTAATTTGAATAAAACAATGTTTATAATATTCAATTTGAGCAACAATCACTTTCATTTTCACTAATATGATATCTATTTCTTCCTATCTTAGTAAATATATGCGACATACAAGCATTCACGTCTAAGTGCTAATGATTAAGTCTTAGTCCCCCGTGGCACCACTAATATCATTCACGTGAAAATACAAGCTTATCAAATATCAACTACTAATTAACAGAATTAGCCACGATAATAACATATTCCAATCATCACATCGATAGACAAATGTTTTAAATCCAGAATTTTAATTAAACAGGCTAGACCTAGACCTAGATGGTAGGCTGCGAATCGGCTTCAAAAAGGCAGGAATAAGTAGCGCTCTTAAAATTGGAAATGGTCTTTTATTCATATAATTGGAAGGATAAGGATTACATTCTCATGCCAAGACTGGATGATTATCCAATAACCCCACTCAAGCACATATATGTGTACGTTTGTATGCATGATATCTGTTCTTCTCATTTCAAGAGATCTTTAAGCTTCTTTCTGAATACATACATAATCATAAGGATCATGGTAATAAATACGACCGACTAATACCTTTTTGTTAATAGTATAACCAAAATGAACGGGAAAAAAGAAGACAGCTCTTAAATTGAACATTCGTACTTTTTGTTTGAGTGGATATCCACGCGTTCACATAAGAGAATACTATCTCTCGAGAACAAATGGTTCCTAGCCTTCCATATAAATAGATATGGGCTTTAAGCTGGATGAGGCTGTTTTCATGTATATTGACCAATAAGGTACTCCAGCAGATACTTTTGGGATAAGATTCTGACAATCAAACAGGTACAAAAGACACCATGTCTAGTCAAGTTTGTCTCATCAAAGTTCAAACTTGACTAGACATAGATTGGAGAAGGATATGTAAATAATTTGGCAGGAGGGATAAGTATTAAATTTAAATCTACTTCTGATCCAAAGAGAAACCTAAATCTAACTAGTAACACCAACCTGCGTGAATGTATACAAACTAAACCTTGTCATCAATACTAAGCGACACTTGTATGATTCAAACAAAATAGAAAGCAAACAATAACAATGACTGCGCGTTTCCCCAGGAATCACGATGAGTACAACGGAAAAGTGATGCAATTAATAGATTCAACAACTCAAAAACTTAAAACCATTAGTATTTGTGAACCGGAGGTATTAAAGGTGGTATGATGAACTAGCACGCACCTGACTATTGGTTTCATCGTCGCTGGAGTTGACGTCATGGACTTGGTTAGCAGCTTTTGTAGATTTGAAGCGGTGGCCGATTAGAAAGGTATCAGAGGTACGAAAAAGACACGGCGTTGCAATATTCCCAAAACCACCTTCAAGACTTCTAGAGCAAATGCTTAAACCTTGATCCAAAACTTGCACAAGACCAACTTTTCTCTTCAAATAACAAGCAATGGTTCCTGATCGAGTAAACCAAAGTGGTACCATGGTTGTTATTCTGTAGGATGATGGCACCTTTTCGCAGGCAATAAATACAAAAATTACAAGACCAAGTAGAAAAATGGACGACAGAGAGGAGAGGGAGGGGAAGATGATTATAACATATACGACAGTGCAAATATACCCAAGTTAAATAGGGTCGTATGGGGTCAAAAGGCTTTACAGTCTCTTTCTCTCTTTCTTTTTCACAATATGTGATCTTCGTACAACCAACAATAGGAGCTACCTCTTTTTTCTTTTTGTTTATACAAAAGCAACATGTTATAATCAATTAATCCGTTTCTTATAGCTTATTTAGCATTAAATCTAGTTAAAGGAAAAGTAATCAAGGGGTAACTACTTGCGGTGTTCAATTGAAAATTGAAATCCCGTCTGTCCTGACTCATGGGACAAATTTGAGATTATCTTGTTATTCCTATTATCTTTGTCATAGGTGTATCCAGGTATGTCCATAAGAAAAAAAAACAAGAAGAAAAAAAGAAAAGAAAGGAAAAGAAGATCCAGAAAGATTTAAACCTGGAAAACATGTGATATGAATGAGGTTGTTTAAACATTTATATTATTAATATATTATTATCATTAAATAGTTACTGGAGGGACAGAAATTTGAATGTCGTGGATGTTGCTGGATTATGTAGCATATCATCAGACATCAGTGAATAAGTGGTGTGTTAACGAAATTGTTTATTCAGTGAAATTTAATATTAAGAAGAACAAGAAAACAAAACAAAATTCAGTAAAAATAAAAACATAAGAACCTGTGAAGGAGCCTTCAGGAGACAGGACCCAGCATTTACGTGGCTGGATGTGAGCCGTTCAGGACTAGATAATTTTACTTGTTTTAGTAAGTAATGTGGGCCCTAAAGAATGCATATGCTTTCCTTTCTAGTTATTTTACCTTAGCCATGTTTTTCTGAATATTCGTTTAATTGAACTCCTTCTCTTCACATTTGAATTATAAATTAATATCAATCCAAACCAACGCAAAAGGAGCCCACCTACCACGTGAAATCATATCGACTTAGGAGTTGCGGTCTCGAATTACTATCTGCGGCATAAGTTGGCAGAGACACACACTGTAAAACAATAATTAAAAACAAAACACTAATACATGTTTATGCTATTTTTTTCTCCACCGATGAAAAAAAACGATTTATTACGATTTCAACACGTGGTGGATAACAAAGACAGACTATAAATATGTGAAACTGGACTGGAGTCTTCTTCGTAAATTGCCATGTTTAACTCGAAAGAAATAATGGCCCATTTCTAACGATACGATTGGTCGCTCGCAACATTAAATAATACATAAAGACTTTCCTTTAAAAGGTATTAGCATGAAAAAGATAGATAGAAAATATTGAATTACGAAATTAGCAGTAAAAGTTTTTTTATGTAGTGAAAATATTAAAGGTAATGTTATTCATACTTAATAAAAAGGAAATGTTACACCTAATGCTATTAAGAGAAAAAGATAGGTATCTAATTTTTTTACATCACAAATAACTTTTAGAACTCAACTTGATTTCTTAGTACCTTGCAGTTTGGAGGAGCGGCCCATGATATAGATATGGTATTAGTTAGATAGTGGTATGATTCAAGCATAGCATTCAATGTTATCCAGACTTATTATTATTAGCTTATAGTAGATGTTATTGTCTCTTACAATTTATGATACAAAGATTCTTCAATTGATGATTATGGAAGTAAACTTTTGAGTAACTTTGTTTATGAAATAAAAAGGCATTTAGATGAAAGAAAAATGACTTGGACTACTTTTGAGTGTTCAATCGTATGTGATGATTGGATAAATAGATGAAAGAAATCTACTATTAATTTTTTTGGTTTATTCTACAAAGGGGACAACGTCTTGAAGTCTATTGATTCATATGGCTTTGTTAAGAATGCAGATACTTTATTTCAGATATTTGAAAAAGTTGTGAATAAAGTTAGGTCAGAAAATATTTGTCTTATAAAGCAGTTAAAAGAAGATTGTAAAGTAGGTATAATTTTTTTATTGGACTTCTTATTTTGTACATTGCATTGATTTGATGTTGAAAAATATAGAAGATGTTAGATGTTTTCCTATTATTGATGAGATCATACAGAAAGCAAAAAATGTGACAAAGTTTATCTACAATCATACATGTGTCTTGAATTAATGACAAAAGAATATTACAAATGGTATAAATTTGTATCATCTTGTTATTACAAGATTTGCAACTAATTGTTATTACAAGATTTGCAACTAACTTCTTATCACTTCAATGTTTTATTCTAGAAAAGAAAGATTTAAAACAAATGTTTACGAGTGATACGTGAGTTACATCTCAACATGCTAGGTCTAATGATAGCTTTAAGGTTTCTAAAATTATATTTGAAGATAATAAATTTTAGTTCCGATGTTAATTTGGAGGTAACTACTTTACGTGGTGCAACAAGAAATGAGCAACAAGGTGGGGACTTAATCAAAAAGAAACTAAAAAGGACTCTTGCTAATTTGGAGTGGTTTTAGAAATTCCCAAAATGCTTCACCTTTTTGCCTAATTCATCCCTATCAGATCATTCTCCTATTTTCATTACCACAGATTCTATTAGACTCAATTTTTCATTCGGGTTCAACAATTTCTTAGTTATTGTTCCAAGTTTTGAAGTTGCTATTTGGAAAAGGATCACCTTTGTGGCTTATGGCTCAAAACAGCAACAATACATCAGAAAAATGACTGTTATTAAACAAAGCCTCAAAAGCCTATAAAGCAATAATGCTAGAAACACTCATCACCTTGTGGTAACTGCTAAAAATGCTTTAACACTTATCTAGGATGAGATAGCAAGAAATCCTAATTGCAACATATTGAAAGCAAGAAAGAAGCAGGTAATGAGTAATCTATCAAAAGCTCTTCCTTTTATTTTTCTTTGATGAAACAAAGATCCAAAGTCAAAAAGTTGAAGGATGGAAATAGAGGCTCCTCTTTTTTCCATAGATTTATAATCTCTATAAAAGCTTTAAATAGAATTTCTTATATAATGATCAACAATCTTTCTATTACTACTTTAGAAGAGCTAAAATAGGAAGCCTTCAACTACTTCTCCAGCTTCATGTCTTCCCCACCAATGCACACTCCTCTGTAGTCATACTAGAAAACATTTTATATGATAGTATATCTCCACAAGAAGATGCATTGCTTTCATGATAAATCATCAGACAGGATATAGATCAGATTGTAAGACAGATAAATCCACACAAAGCTCCTGGACCTAATGGGTTCAATTTTTTTTTTTTCACTCAAACTTGGCCCTTATTGAAGAACATTGTACAAGATGCTATCTTCAAATTATTGTAGGAAAAAAAGCTTCTTAAAGAGATTAATAGCAATTTCATCACATTGATTCTTAAAGGAGGTGAACAAAAGCACTCTCGTGATTTCATACCTATAGCTTGTTGCGATACACTCTACAAAATTGTTGCTAAATCATAACAAAAAGACTAAAACAAGTCTTGACTAATCCTGTAGACAATGTTCAAGGTGCTTACTTACTTGGAAGAGAAATGGGAGATAAATATTACTGATGAAGGAGTTTGTGAAAGATTATGCAAAGAAGGATGGTGGAAAAATTGCTTGTTGAAAATTGATCGGAAAAAGGCCTATGACAATATTGATTGGAATTTTCTTAGCAACATTATGAAAGCGTTAAACTTTCTTGTTTGTTTCATTGAATGGATAACCATCTGTTCCAACACTCCAACTTTCAGCATCCTTATCAATAAGGATCCTTCCATAACACAAAAGGCATAGACAAGGTGGCCTTTGCTCACCTTATCTCTTTGCCGTTGTAATGGAAGTTTTTAATAGACTTTTGAAGAAAATTATATATAGAATTAACCATTTTAAATATCACTCCAAGTGTAGAAAGCTAGAAATTACCAATCTGATGTTTACTGATGACCTAATTATCCTCTTTAGGGTGGATAAGATTTCCCTCACTACCATAATGAACGCCTCAAAATTTTCTCCCTCCTTTTATATTTTGAAAAGTGTTAAAAATCAAAGAGACATGGTTGAACTCATCATTGGTTTTAAGTAATCTTCTTTGCCTCTCATATATTTTGGGATTCCTATAACTGCATCTAAATTGAATTCTGGAAATTTTAGGCCTTTAATTAGCAAGATTCAAGCTAGAATCACAGGTTAGAGTATGAAATATCTTTCTCTAGCTAGGAGAGCTCAATTAGTCACTACTATCTTATCTTCTATCAACATTCACTAGACCACTAATCTTGCAATTCTAGCAGTTTTCATTAAAATAATTGACAAAGTACTTAGAAGACTTCTATTGTTTGGAGCAAAAGAAGGGAACTACAAGGCTAAATTTAAATGGCCTGAGGTATGCATAACTAAGAAACGTGGTGGGCTGAATATTATTCCTTTGAAAAATATGAATTCATGTATGTTTGTTAAAAGAATTTGGAGATTAATTGATAATCATGAATCATTATGGTGTAAATGGGTTAATGAATATTGTATCTACAATAAAAGCATATGGGAAATTGATCTTTCTTACATAAATTCCTCTCATACTTTGAAAGAGATACTCAAGCTGAGAAGCATAATAAGGCCTCACATTAGAAAGCACATTGGCACTAGCAAAAACACCTTTTTTGGCATGATAATTGGATAACAGGCAGTCCACTATTCAGTAGACCTAAACTTCAGGATCTCAAAAACAACATTCATATCAATCAAAATCTTGCTAAGGCCTTAAAGTTGAAGAATGAGATACTACTCAGGCTAAACAATAGTAATATGCATATGGAAATCAGAATATTGATCTTGAATAACAAAATGAATGATAGAAATTGGTGGTGCCCTAACTCCAAGGGTAACTTCAATAATGCATCATGTAGAAAATTATTCTAGTAGAATTATGGATAGGTAACATGACATAGAATGGTCTGGTGTAAGTATAATCTACCTAGAGCTGCCACAACATTATAGAGGGCCATCCTATATAAACTTCCCACAATTGATAGGTTAAATTTACTAACAGATGATACTTGTGCAAATGTCAATATGAGAGCATTTCACACTTGTTTTTCAAATGTGAGTACATTGTTGGAGCATAGAGATCAATTCTCCAGAAATGCTACATTTATAACCCCCACTGGAGTGGCAAATCATCATCACCTAGAGCATATAACTTCAGTCTATCACAAGAGACTTTGTATGGTGCTATTACATTGCTCTCTCTTATGCAGTTTGCAAATACGGGATGAACGAAATAGGTACATATTTCAATCTGAAAAAAAGAACTTCTGAGATATTCAACAGAGAACATATCAATGACATTAGAATCCACATCAATATCTTTAAAGAAAAGTTATCTCCAAACTCTGATTGTATTAACAGCTAGAGCATATATTAAGTTTTGTGTCTTTTGCTTCATGAATGTTCCTTGAACAATTAGTAACTCATTGTTATTTATGATAGTCTTTTATAGGAACATATGAGCTGACTTTTATTGATCAGCCTTTCATAGCTTAATACAATAACATTATTCAAAAAAATTTATCATTTGAGTTTGGGAACCTTTAGTGACGGTACTTTATTTGGTTGATAGTAATGAAAAAGAAACAATGAATTATTTTTATGATGTCATGGTGAGGGTGAAGGAAGTAATCAAGGTCAATATGAAAAATAGGTCTTCTTTATACACACCTTATCTTGCAATTATCAATGAGTTATGAGAAATGAAACTTTATTCTTTGTTATTTGTAGCTAAGGCATTTTTTAACCCTAGTATCTATTTTAGCCCAAGTTTTACAAAAAAAGTTGAAGTTAATAAAGGAATATTTTTAACTATTACAACTATTGTTACCCAAGAGATGATGTAAGATCTCTCAAGCTTACAAATGGAGATTTATAAAGATATTTCTGGTGATTTTGAGATGCCTATTGCTATTCATCAAAGAGATAAACTTAATTCATATATATATTTTCCATTTTCACTACTTGTTGAAAATTAATCATTATTTTTTTGTTTATAATGTTACTTTTGTTGTTTTACAATTGCTTAGTAGGACTAAAACAGAAATAGTGTCTCGAAATTGCAAAGTTTGTAATTCAAATTCTAAGTCAATGTGTACATGGAACAAGGTATGAAAGGAATTGAAAGACAATTGGATTCATCTATTCTAAGAAAATGAACAGATTAGAACATAAAAGATTGAACAACTTAGTCTTTTTTTGTGTTATAAATTAAAGCTTTGGAAAGTGTATGTTATTATCATTATTAAGTTGGATAAAATTCTTGTAATTTCTTAATAATTTAATGTTATTTATTTACTATGACTCTTAATAGAATAAATAGTTATGTACATTCAATTTGCCTTTCACTATATCAATCTTTTAGTGAATTGAGTTTTTGAGGAACTGAGTTTAATAGATGAGAATGACTTGGAAGATAACCTTGAATGAGAAAGTATTCACATATCATTTAGTACAATAAATTTGAATTATGGTGATGATGAAGATTTTGTGACAAATGAATATTGAGGTCAATATGATTTTAGTAAATATTCGATTGAATGAAGTTCAAGGTTTTTATTTCTCTTCTTCTTTTAATTTTACTTATATTTTTATGTATATGTTAAATTCTATATAAGAATATAAACATAATTGTAAATATTTTTGTTTCAATTTTAATTTCTTATTAGTTGTTTTCTCAACACGAGCTCTTGTTGTAAATTGTTGTACTTAGAGAGTTATAAATA
>JANIHZ010000006.1:24922309-24933333 GCA_027478365.1 Erythroxylum rufum | reverse complement strand
AGGAATCGAGTTTTAGGCTTATTATTCTAAATAATCAAGTTTGAAATTAAAATCAAATCCTTTATTGCACATCATACAAAAAGTTTTAGAATTGAAGGGTTCAATTCCAATTCCAGCTTCAAATCAATTTATAATATCCAATTTCAAGATTAAATATAATTTCAATATGAATATTTATATTACATAAATAATTATCTAAAGTTTATATATTATTTTAAATTCTAGTTACATTGATTCCATTTTAACTTTTTTATATATTTATATTAATATTTTAGACAAAGTCTAAATTTAATAATAATAAAATTATTTTTATACTTGGTATAAAATGTTGTGTAGGTGGAAATTGGTTTGATTCGAGTTAGCAATATTGTGCATTCATAGATCATTTAATTACTAAAGTAAAATGAATTCCATCTCAGCTCCCTATAACTGACTATGAGTTCAATAAATTAGTATAGGGACTAAGAATTAATCTCATAATCAATATCGGAAGTAGTTTCTCTCCCAAGTAGAAGTAAGGCTATATATTACTAGACCTCCCAGACCTAACATTTTGGCGGGACTCTCATTAAATGTCGTCTTTGTTGTTGTAATCAATATCATAAATAATTTAAATGGTATGAATAATTTTAACATCATGAATAATTCAAATATAAAATATATTTTTCTTTAACCTACCATTAAAAAATCTCTTGATATGAATATCTATTAATCTGCTTTTCATTATACTATTATATGGATGTGATAGGTTATAAATGATATGATATTGTCTAAGTTAATAAGTCTTATTTTGACCATTTGTCAACTTATCTACACTTGTATTGTACAACTAACAAAACTATAGTAGATATATAAGCCTGAGTTGCATCAAGCTAAAAATGTGTATTACAACAAATATAAAAAGATAAAGATCATTATTTTTAGTGCTTTTAATCTTTATGATAAAATTGACCATGAAATTAAACATGCACCTAGATAACATGTTAGGCTAAAATCCTCTCTTTTTCATTTAACTATTAAAGTCCTCAAGTACTTAAAATTATGAAATTTCTAATATACTGGCAAAGTTTTATGAACAAAAACATGGCTTGAATAGATATGAACAAAATGAGGAAAATACAAGTTTAGTATTATACACCATGTACAAATAGACTAATATTGCTATTAATATATCGCCACTTGTGAGAAACAACCAGCACATTGCTACTTCTTTACGTGATTTCTCTTGTTCTACCTACCAAGTAGTCTATTTTTTTCCATTGAAAATTAATATGTTATTTTAAACTGTTAAAACTAATTTTTAACGGTTTGATAATTGAACTGTTATTTTTGTATTCTTTTTATCAGTGAATGTCATTAATTAAGATAATAAGAATAAACATGTGAATCATTTATTTAATATTTGGGACTAATTAGTTTATCAAAAAAATTTCATAAAAGATCAAATTATGGGGAAATTTGGGCAAAATCCAATCCCTGGCATAGTAAAAGAAATACATAATCTTTTAGTTTGATTTTTTGAAATTGATTATCACTTTAAATTTTATTGCATGATTAACGCATAAAATAGAATGAAGTATAAATCATAATTCCTACCTTATTGTAAAGCTTGACACATTTTTTGTAGATTCCCTCAAACTGTTCTTAAAAGTGGTTCATCACAACTATCATAGTTGCACATATGTCTAGTCTTTAGTGATATCTATAAGAACAGTTAAGAGAACTCTATAAGTGGCGTAGAAAGAGTTAAGTAAGAATTGTTAACTCCTTCAAAATCTAAATCTATTTATAATAAGGCTTGAACTTTTAGTGATTTAATTAAAATATAATTCTTATTTCAATTAAACTTTAATTAAGATTACAATTAAATCTAATTAGGTACAAATTGGTTTCAAATAATTTCTAATATCTCATATTGATCTTTATTTATTAAATATCTCATTTTTAATCATAAAATTTCTTAAACTTTACAATCAAATCAACTTAATCAAAAATTTTTTTGTGTGTAATCATTCTTTGTATGTGGCTTATTAGATTCCTAGATATATTAGAAATGGATATAAATTATGACCCTGAACTATATTTAATATTAGATAAATTAAACTCCATAAATTTATCTTTGATTCTCTAATGAAATATTTTATATCCATAAATCAACATCGGTATTTAGTGATGCGTTATGACAATCTAATATTAAGAATGTTAAGGTGATTTTTATTAATATTTTCATGTATGAATTTTCCATATAATTCTATCATTTTATCATACAATATTTGGACTAAACATAAAATATTATACAATACTCCACCGTTAGTAATTGATTATATTAATAACATTTAAAAATTATTTTCTAAGTGTCATTTTGCCTTACTAAAGATTTCTCAATTCATTATTATTTGAAAACAATGAAATATTCTTCTTAATCACTTTAGAGAAATGATTTCGGATGGAGAACTCTTGATATTATAAATAAGTCTTAGAGGTAGTAATATATAGTGACACAAGCTCCTTGAGACTTGGCTTCTTTTAGGTAGACCCTCAACAAAATCAGCTTACTTAATTTGATTTCCTTAAGTTTGAGTTGCTTGACACCCATAGTTAATGTGTCCCCCACTATAAACGTCACTGCTCATTACATGCACTAATTGAGCTGCCACACTTATGTTATCAAGTTTCCTATTTAGAGTCTCCATCTTTGGCTCTAATATATTTTTTTTGAAAATATCTTTGCCTCTAATATTGTTACCATGTCAACATTATAAATACCTCCTATCTTTGGCTTTGCGCTTGGATTACAAATTTTAATTGTTCATGATAATATTTTTGATAAGTTCATGCAGTTCTTTGGGTGTCTTAAAGATGGTGGTTCCCTTGAAGATGTATCTATCGTCTTTGCTCAGCCCCTTAATGTGAAAAGGAATAATCCCAATATGATTGCATCCTCTAAAACTCTATTTAGTTTGAATTTGTCACATATTTCTAGAAAGTTGACAATATTTGTGCTGGGATCCTCATCTTGTAGCTCATTAAGCTACACTAGCTTTTGAATCATTTAGATCATATAGGCGTTCATTTTAAAGTCACTCGCCTTAACTCTCAACCTTGATATGGTAGATTCAGTCCCCATTAGTGAATGTCCAGCATAGTCTCCCATAATGTGGTTTCCTTATCTTATGATTTTGACTAGTAATTGGATTTAAACCCTTTTATTTATTGCTCTTAGTTTTCAAATTAATGTACATTTAATCTCTAAACCTAATTCAAATGGTACATTATACCAAAGAACTTAGACTTGCAATACAGATGTAACCACAAGATCAAGAAAAAATGTTCTAAAATAATAATAATAAAAACAAATCAAAAAGGTGATTAGACTAATAAAAATCAAGCTTTCCTAATATCTCTAACAACAATGCCAAAAATTTGATGTGCTGCGAATGAAATAAAATACAAAAATAATATTAAAAAAACATAGGCAAATGTACCTATTATTTCTTATAATATATTCTAGATATGTCAAACGTCGATCTCGCAAATACTAGAATTACCAATATTGACTATCTTTTTATTATCTAATATAATAAATCAAATGATTTATTTAAAGAAAATAAATAAAAAAATCTAAATCGCTAATTTAATAGTAATAGATAAGATTAAACAAGCAATGAATAAGCTAGATCTAGGTAAGAATTTCACTAAATCCTTTCTTTTACTTTGAATTTATCTTGACTTAATGATTAATTTAGCTCCTTAGATTGATAGAAATTCTTAAGTTACAACTATATTCTCTCTTGAGCAATACACTCCCTTCCTTAAATTGATTTGATCAAAATTTATTTCTAATTAAAACAACCAAAGAATGCATTAACTTGTTTCATAAATTCCCATGATAGGTTTTACCCTAACCTAGAAAGATTATGTAGTTTTACCTAACAACTCATTCAACCTTCACATGTTATGATCTATTCATACATATCATCTCTTGATGTTGATGTATGAATTTGATTATTGATTCTTCAACTCTTGCTCCTTTAATCCAACATAATATAAGATATAAATAATTCTGATGAAAGTTATAATCTTTTATTAAATCAAGAAATCAATTCAATATATAAAATATAGGGTTCATCCCACCTAGATCTATATACCAATTAGTTCTTGATAAAATAAAAATAAAACTCATAATAAATGATAAAGAAAAAAGACTAAAAAATCCTAATGGTTCTTGAACCTTTGAAGTTCTTGATGAATCTTAATGGATTCCTTATTTCTTCTCCCAAGGTTGCTCCTCTCTTAATCTCTATTGCTTAAGTTGACATGCCTAATCAATTTTTTGCTTCAAAAACTAATCTCCCTTTGTTTTTCAATGGCCTCTTTTTTTTAAAACGCGAAACCATAGCTTTCTCCAAACATAACCCTAAGGGTATGTTTGGATGTGGATAAAGGGATGGAATGGAATGACCCAAATGACTCAGGCCATTGTTTGGGAGTCTATTTTGAAATAGGATGGAATGGCAATTAATGGCTTTGGAAGCCATCCTTTTCCATCCAAAATCCTATATTGTGACCTCCCAAATTGGGGGGTCAGGGATGAAATGACATGGCTTATCTTCCAAACCCTAATTTAATGATAAAAATACCCTAAAAAAATTAATGAAATTACAACCCCAGTCCAACAAATACCTACGCAGTTACATGTTACTATGTCCATTGTGTTTCTCCTTCAACTGGCTTCTTCCATTGATGAACGTTTTCCTTCACAGCTACTAGGGTCATCTGTGTTCGTTCCATCAGGTAAGCATCGACTATTCTTCTGTGTTCATCTTCTTGATACTTTTTGTACGTGAAGAAATAAAAAATTTTTATTGATGCTAGTGTCGTCTTCTTTGTTCATCGATGGACGTGCGCTTATTATGTGTTATGTGTTTGGGAAGTTTTGTAAATCAAAGAAAAATGATTATCAACCATAACAAGGCACATGAATAAATGCCTAACGAAGAGTATAGTGTGATGAGGGTTAATGAAAAAGAACAAGAAAGTTGATTGCTTATATAGGAAAATAACAAAACTATATTCTGGGCATCCTACAATTTGAAATACTTTGAGGTTACTAAAATAGTTTCATGGGAACTATG
This sequence comes from Erythroxylum rufum, assembly GCA_027478365.1. NCBI lineage: Eukaryota > Viridiplantae > Streptophyta > Magnoliopsida > Malpighiales > Erythroxylaceae > Erythroxylum > Erythroxylum rufum. Next base: position 24,928,198 of record JANIHZ010000006.1, on the reverse strand, counting down.
CATATTTTATTACGAGGGTAATTTTGGAAAAAAATATTACAAGTCATTCTATTACATTCATTTTTAGTATCACTTCCAAACAATGGTCAAAGGAGTCCCTCTCTTATTTTATTTAAACTTCTAAAACAATGAAGTGGCCCATTTCATTCTATTCCATTCCACTCCATTCCATTCCGTTCCATTAATTGCCATTCTATTCCATTGCATCCTAAACTCCCAAACATACCCTAAGATCTTCAGAGTTCGGATTTTTATGTTTCAAGTTGGGAGTCCTTTGTGGTTTCAGTTTAAGATTCTAACTAAAAACTTCACTTTTAAGGTGCTCAGAGCAAAGTTTGCTTCTTTTGAAGCCAAATAAGGAGCTCATTCATTTTGATAAAAAAAAAGAAGTTAATATTGTATTTATACCAATTATTAAAATAAATCACCTAATTAATCATTCACTTCAAATTATTTAATAAATATGTAATGTAAAATTAAATATGAAAATTAATTCAAATGATTAAATTTAAAATTTTTAAAATAGACAGAAAATTAATCTCATTAAAAACTTCTTTTAAAGCCTATTTTAAGCATGCATAAATTTGAGATTAAATATTCAAACGTCTTCAAATTTGGATACAATTTTGAGATCAAACTAAAGTTTAATAATTCTTTTGGACAGATTAATCGTATAATAAATAAGTTAGACTAAATTCATACTAATCCTAAGTCAAAAGTTAAATTAAGAATGACAATTTGAACTAAAAAAATTCTTGGATATTTCCTTTTGAGTAAAAGAATTTAATCAATTAAGATGTATAAAGTTACAAGGACTGTATAAAAAGTCAGATATACAGACAAACCATAATGACTGAATTGAGAATACTACTTCCATGCCCTTTCAGATTCCAAGAAACCTGTGATGACAAAACTCATCGAAGGACAAGCGATCAGCTGCAGAAGTAGAGCAAACAACAACGGTTTACTCCAGAAACAATCCAAAATAGCATCAAAGATATGAACAATCGAGTTGGTGTGTGTATTTATTAAACCAGGATTTGCAGAAAGTAATTTTTTGCATATATCAACACAGTCTGGATGCAACCCAGGAAGGATAAGTTTAGAGAATGGAAGATGTTGACATGATTTGATATTCCGCAACAACTGATGTGAAAGAAATTCAAAGAAAATTTGAGTACTAGGAAGGATTTCTCAATTCTCAAACAAAATTAAGAAACCAAAGTCCTACCTGAAGATTACTCCTACCATGAAAAGGAGGGTAACCGTTAAGAAGCTCAAAAAGAATGGCACCAAGGCTCCACAAGTCAACCTGTATGTAAAAAGCCGCGCTTCTTTAACGTGTTCAAGCTTAGACCATAAAAGCAGCAAGAACCAACTACACCTCTACCTTATGATCATATCTTTGGAACTGAAGATCCTCAGGAGCCATGTAAAATGGAGACCCACATGCTGTTTCTACATAGCAACCTGGAAGCACACTCCTGTTCTATCCAATAAGAAGAAATTGAAAAGCTTGACATGAAACATATGTCTGAAGTGCAGGGTATTGAAAGAAGTTACCTTGATAAACCAAAATCAGCTATTTTGAGTAGCATGTTACCCTCCTGACCAGATAACAGAATGTTCTACAGTAACAAAAAAAGAATCTAACAAGTTAATTCAGACAATGATCAACCAGAAAACACATTGGTGATCACAAACAATTGGCTTAACATGTATCTCACCTGTGGTTTTAAGTCTCTATGCAGTAGATGATGTCTATGCAGAACTTCCAATCCAGTCCCTGTGTGGATGAAACAATTGGAGCACTCAAGTTTCAAACAAGCAATAACACAAGCAAGTGGAAGTCATCAAAGACACCTACTAAGCTGAAGCATGAATCTTTTGGAAATCTTCTCATCAACTCTTCCATGGAATTTAATGTAAGAGGCAAGATCTCCTCCGTCCTAAAACTCCAGGATGAGGAACGCACAACTTCCAACCTAGGAGTGAAGATAATTTAAGCTTCTAGGACAATTTCCAAAACTGTTGAAAGAACTTAAAAATAGCAGAACATAACCGCCGACAACAAGAATGAACAAAAGGGCATATTCCAGAAACCTCCTCAAGAGGAAATGAGTATTGGTTTTATTGATCTGATTATTGTACATCCACGAGGACTGAATATATATACAAGAGTTTATACAGAAAACGGACAAAAAATATGTATGAAATATTCTACAATAACAGATTCTGGTAAAGGGGCAAGTATTGTCTACAGGGACGTCATACAGTAATAGAGTGTTCCTTAATACGCCCCCGCAAGATGAACTGTTTAGATTGAACATTCATCTTGGATCGAAGGAAATTGCATTTGTGCGAGAAAGAGGTTTTGTTAAGGCATCAGCAACTTGATCATGAGTGGAAATATGTGAAACCCGAAGACGTTGAAGCTGAACCTGTTCCCTTACAAAGTGATAATCTAGAGCGAGGTGCTTCATCTGGGAGTGGAATATAGGATTGGAGCAAACATAGGTTGCACCAATGTTGTCACAAAGGATTGTTGGTGGAGCCATAGGTGAAATGTGAAGTTCGTCGAGCAGATTGCGTAGCCAAAGGACTTCAGCAAAGGTGGTGGCAACCGCCCGATACTCAGTTTTGGTGGAGGTTCTAGCAACCGTGCGCTGACGCCGGGATAACCAAGATATCGGGTTACCGCCAAGATAGACAACATACACAGAGGTGGATGTTTTGGAGTCGAAGTTGCCACCCCAGTCGGCATCACTAAACGCAGTGAGAGAGAAATGCATCGATCGACGAAGGAGGAGACCATAATCATGAGTGAATTTGAGATAGCGTAGAGTGCGCTTGAGCTGGGCGAAATGAGTGGTAAGGGGTCGGTGCATAAACTGGGATAGTTTATTGATGGCGAAACAGAGATCGGGGCGAGTGATTGTAACATATTGTAGCGCACCCACAATACTACGGTACAAGGTGTTATTAACTAGAGCTGAACCATCATCAAGCTTTAAAATGGTGGAGGTGCATAATGGAGTGTGACATGGTTTTGAAGCATCCATACCGAACCGGTGTAAGAGATCATGAATGAACCGTTGTTGGGAGAGAAACAAGCCAATAAAAGTGGGAGTTATCTCAATACCCAGAAAGTAGTTGGGTGTGCCAAGATTATTCAGGGCAAAGCGTGAGGAAATGGCAGTCATGAAGGCACGAAGATGAGAGGTGGAGTTGCCTGTGAGGAGCAAATCATCAACATAGACCAGAAAGTACATAGTGATATCGTTAAGATGATAAATAAAGAGGGAAGAATCACAAGTGCTCGTCCAGAAGCCATAGCTCACAAGGAAGCCATGAAGTTCAGTATACCAGGCTCTCGGTGCCTGTTTCAGGCCATAGATGGGTTTACGAAGTTTACAGACATGAAGGGGGAAGTCCGAGTGGACAAAGCCCGGAGGCTGTTTCATGTACACCGTCTCCTGAAGATGACCCTGAAGAAAAGCATTGTTGACGTCTATCTGATGGAGGGGCCAAGCCTTGGCAAGTGCAATGGTAAGGATCACCGTGATGGTTAGATGTTTTGCAACCGGGGAGAACATCTCTTTGTAGTTGATACCTGAGCATTGACTGTAGCCTTTAGCAACAAGGCGAGACTTGTAGCGATCCACAGAGCCATCAGGGCGTCGCTTGATCCGGAAAAGTCACGTACATCCCATAACATTGGAAGCTTCAGAGACGGGAACTAACTCCCAGGTGCCATTCCGAACAAAGGCATAGTACTCAGCGGACGTAGAGGCACGCCAGTGGGGGTGCCGAAGAGCTTCCGTGATGGTGCGAGGTTCCTCCAAGTCAGGTAGTGGATGTTTGGTAACAATGTAAATCTTTGGTTTGAAGATGTTGTTTTGGGAGCGAGTGACCATCGAATGACGACGATGGGAGGAGGAAGGTGGGGCCTCTACTGAAGCTGGAGCGGAGGTACTCGGTAGAGCAGTAGATGGTGAAGGATCTTCAGATGGTAGCCGCGTGGTCTCAGGGGAGGAACAGACCGCACTAAGGGGAGTATAATGGGCAGGGGGCGTAAGGACAGGAGGGGGGCCGACAGAAGTGGGAGATGAAGGAGAGATGGAGAGAGACGAATATGGAAATATATCATCAAAAAAGCGGACATGTTGAGAGGTATAGACTTTTTGGGTGTTAGGATCAAAGCACCGGAAGGCAAATTGATTAATAGAATAACTAAGAAAAATACAGGGCAGGGAATGAGGTTGGAGTTTGTGATCCATATACGGACGAAGCCAAGGGAAGCACAGACAGCCCAATGCATGGAGATGAGTATACGTAGGTGGGGTCTGATGAAGGATTTCAAAAGGAGTTTTCATGGAAAGTAGGGGAGTCGGTAACCGATTGATGAGGTAAGTGGCGGTGAGAGCAGCAGAGTACCAGAATTTGGACGGTAAATGACTGAGATGGAGCAGGGACCTAGTGGTTTCAATGATATGGTGATGTCTTCGTTCAGAAGCGCCATTGAGTTATGGGGTTTGAGGAAGAGTAGTGAAGTGAGAGATGCCATGTTTGGTGAGGTATAAACAAAGTTTGATATATTCACCACCATTGTCAATATACAAAGATTTGATTTGAAAACCAAACGATTTTTTGACAAAACATTTGAAGGAAAGAAAAACATTAAAAACATCGGATTTGTGTTGTAATGGATAATGCCAGACTATTTTGTAAAATGATCAACAAACAGGATGTAATAACGAAATCCATCAAATGAGGTGACTGGAGCAGGTCTCCAAACATCCGAGAAGATCAACTCGAGTGGTTGGGAGCTGCGAAGACGCTAAGTAGAGAAGGGGAGTTTGTGACTTTTGGCACAAGCATAGGAAACGCATAGAGGCAGAGGTAAGGAGAGAGAGCGGAGAGGCAGACGAGAACAAAGATGCGACAGAATACGATTGGAGGGATGGCCGAGAAGATGATGAAGAACAACAGGATTGGACACGGTGGTAAAATGAGCAACAGGGGCCACGGAAGGGATGGGTAAACTGTAGAGATCACCGGGACACCTCCCTATGAGTAGCACCGCTTTCGTCCGCAAATCCTTCACCTGAAAGTGAGTGGGAAACAGTTCAATAGAAACATTGTTGGTAGTGCAAAAACGCTTAACAGATACAAGATTACAGGTAACATTGGGCACATGAAGAACATTATCAAAAAGTAATGGTTTGGAGGGAGAGGTGAGAAGGAAGTTACCACTGTGAGAAATAGGGAGGTTAAAACCATCACTCATTTGAAGATGAGTGTTACCCGAGTACGAAGAGCAGAGGTGCAAGTTGTCAAGGTCATTGGTAACATGATGGGAGGCTCCAGAGTCGAGAATCCATTCTTGATTCGGAGAGGAGGCAGGGTGGGGGGAACCAAAGGAGAATTTGTCACACTAGTAGGAGAGCAAATAGGCGGGCAATGCCAGCGATTAGGACAGCCGAAGGGGTGAGAGGACATATGGGAACGAGGTGTAAACCCAGAAGAATCAGCCCAGTGGCTAGCAAAGCCAGCAAAAGGAGCAGATGGGGAAGAGGTAAAACCAGAGTTACTGGGAGGAAAACTGTAACATCCCACCCTCGACGGGAAGGGTAACATAGTAAATTGGCTAGGGGTGAGCGTGATTAGGACAGATTTGGCATTGTTATGCATACTGGTATTTGTGAACAGTGACTTGTGTGCACATGAAAATAATTGTACATGCATTCATGATTATTTCCCGGTATTGGGCCTAAATGAAATTTTATTGTGAATAATGTGGAATTTGTGTTTGAAAAATTTATTGGAGTCATTCATTGTGTGTTTTACATTTTACGAGAATTTTAGGAATTTTTCTGGAATTTTCCG